>OX377610.1:49111753-49333233 GCA_947397855.1 Thelaira solivaga | reverse complement strand
GAGAAGTAAAACTTGAGAAATCTGTGCGTATATCTCCACCAAACACATTTTTTTTTCGTCATTTTTTAAATTTTGGAGACGCTTTGACATAGTATTTTTATAAAGAAATCATACAAATTTTGAAAAAAAACTTTTGTTTCGCTTATTAATAAACATATATAAAGGCATATATTAATGAGCTGATGTATGATTCCTAGAATTTTGAATCACTAAAACAAAGTTTTATCGTTGTTTTCGATAACGAGTTGTAGCAATCGTATTTTTTGGAATTGAGATTACCGCATTCGTTATTGAACAATATGAACGTGAGATGATAGCATACGTTAACGAGCAATCTATCGAGTGCAATCTCTCGTATTCTTGTTCGACACATAACAAGCTGTCGTAAAAAGAAAAAAATTGTTTGTGAGCAAAATTTATTTATTAATTGACGGAATTACATACTTTTACTCCTTTAAAAATGTAAGTATATACTTTTTTTTTATTTATTTATGTCTAACAATTTTTCCGTAGGGCAAGCATCAGAAGTGTTAATGCCGTTCAAAAACAAATTCTGGCAGACTTCATGGCGCAGCACCCCGATTTAGCTAAAAATCGTTTGTCAAATTGTGTTCAAGGGAACGCCGTATCAAATAAATTAGGGGAATCCCTTACTATAACATTAAATACCGCTGGTCCACCAATTAAAGACAGGAAATTATGGCGAAAGGTATGTTAAGTTTTGTCTTTTGTTATTTTATTTAATATTGTTTGTATTTATGTATTTAATAAATTGTACATACGAGTATATAGGTATACGCATATCAAAAATTTTAAGTGAAAAAAAAATTATCTTTTAACAAAGCATAAAAAAAAGAACGGGTGGTGGGCCGTACGAAGAATTACCTTTATCGACAGCAGAGGAACTAATTTGTAGAGGCTGTTGGGATCGAAGTTGCCGTTGAAGGTCTATCCGACGTAAAACATTTTCCTAACAACTTTAATGAAGTTAAGACTACAGCAAATGAAAGCTTTATGGATATTTCTATAGATATTGAAGACGAAAATATAAAAAGTTATGAAATTGTTGATATTGGGCAGCGTAATAAAAAGCCTACTGCTGCTGAAACCAAATTTAAAAAAACTTGAACAATCGAAATTAGATATAAACTCTAAGATCGATTATTGAAATTAAAGGAAGGTTCAATAAAAATGAAAATTGAGCAACAAGAAGCCAAAATGAAAAAACTCAAAATCAGTTTGGAGTTTAAATCATTTGAGTTGGAAATGCTTAACCCATTACTTACCGAAAACTTAAACGTTAACATTTTTTGACAAAAATTTCAGGGTCGTCTTATGATAGCATTTTTAACATGTTCTGAGAAAAAAATTTTTTTTCGACGGGAGTTACTCTGAATGCAACGGCGACGATTAGTAGTTTTCAAAGGAACGTGCAAGCAAGATTTTGTCCATTGCATCCTCCGACGAAAGCAGCAGCGACTTTGTCACCAAATTTTTGAAGTCAAGCTGTGGCATAGGCTTTTCGTTTTTTGAAGCTGCTACGAAGCAATGAAGTTTCCAAGCATTGACAACAGCGCTATCCACACATTGGACCCAGAGCGGCCCCCACCACTTTTTGCCACGAATGCCGATACGGTAATTGGCGACCCCATTGTCGTGTAAATCCATGCCGCCCATATGCCTGTTGTAATTGTTGAAGGCGAGGGGCTGTTGAACACCAACTTTTTTCTTCTTCTCCTTGTTGTATCGTTGCACTGTTACCATTGGGTCGATTGTGTCGTAATTAGTTGCGATAGTAACTTCAGAATTATCCATCCAACGAATCACCAGAACATTATTTCGTATATCGTATGCATAGTCTGTATAGTGCTTTTTCAATACTTTTTTCCCAGTTTTAAAGGGGCGCCGGAAACACGATTAGGTCGAACAGTGCCGGTTGCGCAGAACCTTTTCTCTTTCAGCAAGCAGAGCAAGTAATGGGAGGTAAAACAATTGTAAAAGTGGACGGTGTGCTGCATTGGATGCTCACAATGTGATAATAATTCCATAATTACGGATGCACCTAGTCCCAAACTCTTATTGTAAATGCCCGATGCACCCGAATATGGGATAAACTGAAACATGTAGCCATTGTTCGAGCAAAGCGCCCACAGTTTATATCCGAAATGGATTGGTTTCCACGTATAATCATTTTCGCTGAATGGCAGCCATAGTAGGGAACCATTGTCTCGTCGATCGATAAATTCTCCACAAAAACACTAAACTACAAGTAACGTTTATTGAGCAAGTCAAACAATGGCCGAACCTTCGCGAAGTTATCAGAAATATCCAAATTGTTATTGTTAGCGATATGAAAGTTCGCTTTCAATTTCGTGAACACATTCCGCGACATTGTTTGGTGAATTATTGGAATGCCGAACGCTGGATCTAAGCTTCAATATAATGTTACTTGTGGGATATTGTGATACCCAGAAAATAGAAGAATTCCCATGAAACGTTGTATTAGATATTTGTCGCACATTTTGCTGATATTGTTTTGGGCAGCATATCGATTTGTTTCGTCTACGAGCAAAGAAATTATATCTTCATCGAAAAATAATTAAAATAATGCAAATGGGGTTTTCTCCCTTATAGTTCGGAGCAGTGGCTCTTGCTTTTCTTTAATCAATGGCTCGTGTGCCGGGTTTATATCGTAGGTAGTTCGCTTAGTTTTTTTCCAAACCAGTTTGAAATCACTTACCGGACGATATTTACGTTTGGGTACTTCTTTTGACGTTGATGGTTGCGGTTCCTGATGTTCTACTTCGTCTTCCGGACCACCATAGTCGTCAATAGGGGATGCATAAATTACTTCAATTGTCGCTATAAGCACATACATAACTAGCAATATAAACAATAGGAACACAATGAAAACTAATACCTGCTATTTCGGCTAACGGGCTCTCATCACAAGTAATATTAGTTGATATTATGTTATCGTCTATTGTTTCACAGTTGGAATCACCGGCAGTATTCGGGAGGCAAACAAATAACAGTTTCAACCGCGGACGCTCTCTCATCTTGATGGTCATGTTCATCATAGATCCAGTTATCTGTGATGTCTTGTAATTCTGCGTTTGTAAGATACTCTCGGCGAGACATTTTAGACAATCTCACTCTTAGCTACACTACAAATTAAATAGTTTCAAATAAGAAGAAGGAGTAAAATGACAAAATTTAAAAAAATAATATAAAATATTGGTACACAAAGAAAACAACACGCCGCTAGTGGTACAAAAAAATATTAAATATCCAATGCGACACGCCGCTATTTACTACCATCTAGCGGCAGGTATATTTGTCAGTGTAAATGGCGTTAGGTTCATTTTCAGAGATATGGTAACACACGGCAATACATATATAATAATTCTGATTTTGTTATACATATATATATATTTGGACACTTTTTGAACCACACCTAGCAAAACTTTTCTAAATAAATATTTTTTTTTTGTTGGTAAGAGACCAAACCAAATACTTTTAATTTTTTATATTTATGTGTGTTTTATAAATATTTACCCAAAGTTGAGAAATGATAAACGTGTGTTCAAACACACGGCGGTAAGAAATGGGTTAAGAAAAATGGCATGACCAATCATACATACGAGTACTAACTACTTAATAGTTATTTGTTTTAAATAGTTTTAATCACGTAATAATTTCTATTTGGAATTTAAAAGTTTAACAAAATATTAATCTTTATTTTCTGGAATTAAGCACAAATAAAGATTAATATTTTGTTAGCTTTAATCACTTTATTTTTCAATAGCAATGCTATCATATATTAGTAGTACAATATATATCTCTGAAGTACAAATTTAAGTTCCTTTTAGTTTAAACCGTAATGTTTTGTTTATGTTTTATCTATCGTTATATTCAATATGTTTATATTGTTTTATAGTTGTAGGTCTGTAATACAAATTTTCGAAAGAGTTTTCTTTATGTATGTAATAATTTCTATTTGGAATTTAAAAGTTTAACAAAATATTAATCTTTATTTGTACTTAATTCTTTATGAAATAAAACGGACGTACATATAAAAAATTATATTAAAAAGTATTTTATTTACACATCATTTAATAGAGATAGCTTTAAATGGTATCTAATTTTATTTCCAATTCTAGTTAAATGCGTTTCAGACCCAGTGTCGATGTCAATTTCAGGGAGTTCATTAAAAGTAACGTCTGCATATTGCGGTACTTTAAATTACAGGTTGTGTAATCCAAAAAGGGGAACTTTTTCAGGGCTATATCGGCTTCTTTTTTCATTTGATAATATTTTCCATCATGCTTTTAATATGCCTATGCATCTTTCCACAATGCTTCTGGCTTTAGAATGTACTTCATTAAAATAAGCTTCCAATGTGCCTTCTTCTGAATTTCTGTACGGAGTAATACACCATGGCTCTAGCGGAGTCTCCTAAATAAATTAAATGTAAATAAATATTTTTATAAAAAAATATTTTCAATCATACCTAAAGCATTTTTTTAAACATTGCCATGTAATATACCTCTGACGTCCGAGTGCTTCGAAATGAAGGAATCATGAGACTATGAAAGCCTTTCCTATTAAAAAATATATGCTCGTTTGTGTAAGGTTTCTGCAGACCAACATGTGCGCCATCCACGCACCCAATGACTGAAAAAGTTTGGATATTATGTGTCCAGACATATTAAAAAAAATTTAATTTAAAGAAATTGAAAAACACACCTGGAATTTTAATTTTCTTAGAAAGTATTCCATACAATTTGGGGCTTGTTCCGGCTTGAGTAATATGACCTTTGGACACAGCTTTGCTTCTAACTGTTTGAACACACTAGAGACGAATTTACTTACAGTACTTCGGCACATTCCCATTAAAAAATCGTTCCCAACTATGTACTGAAAACTTCCATTAGCCAAAAGTGATAATGCTGTTACAAATTGAAGCACTGTTGGAACTGTAGTTGACATATGCCCACTAAATTCCAACTGAGTAAACATAAAATTGAAGGCTTCTTTTGATAATCTAAACCGCTGCTTAAACCTAAAACTGTATTATTAAATAATTTCAAATATTTCTATAATTTATAGAAATAATTTCAATTACTTACACTTTCTCTGGCAATGATAATGGATTGCTTTTGTCACCAAGATGACGTCTAACATGTCTTACACTATTTTCATCTTCAGTTTCCGATGATGGCATATTTAATATTAAAACAAGCTCTTCACTCATTTTTCCTTTTTATTTATTATATATTTAAGTAAAAACTTCAAAAAAAGTTATAATTTCTTTATATGTAATGCACACAATATTTGATGCGTCTTCTTTTTAACTTTGTTTTCTTAAACATATGTTTTGATTGTCTTACCAAATGAAAAAAAAAATCTTATTTTTATAAAATACGATACGAAAGCAATTCGAACGGTTTCGTAATTTTATGCGATACGAAAGGTTGTTCGATCACGGAAGAGACGATAGACCCCAGTTCTTTATCTACCAATTATATACATATGTTTTATACTTATAATGTAACATATGAGGCACGACATTACGTTCCTGTTATGTAATGTATATTTATTTTACATAGTTTGCTTCCAAGGCGAATTCAATTCAAGGTGTACTTACCATGTATTTTGTTAGTGTAAAATGTATAAGTAATTGTCAAAATGAAGACACAAAAGAAATTGAAAAAAAGTGGGGATGAAACAAAATTTCAATATAAACAAATAATTAATTAATTTTGTTATAAAGAAAATCAAAATATTAATTTAATAATAAATAAAAACTATGTGATTAGTGATTTAGTTACCTAGTACTCAATTATCAGTTTTCTTGATGAGGACACCCAAATCATTTTACATTTCTAGTAGTGCTGTATATCATCGTCAGCAATATCTCAATCAAAAGTCCGACCCTCACATTAATTTAATTTCTGCTACTATATTTAATACAAATAATTTAGCAGCGTCTAATGCTTCTTGGTTATCCGGTGGTTACTTCAATGAAGACAGTCACTGGCTTAGTTATGCCAGCTTCACAAGCTGAATCTCTTCGAACACCCGTGAAAGAATGTATATCTAAGTCATTTTCACATTCTTCAGGTTTCGAGTCACAAAATGGCAGGCTAAATGGTAATTAGCTTAGAGAAATTTCATTACGTCCCTACTTTAATATTGATTATCATCATAAGAACTTAAGCATCAATAATGATAACAGTTTCCAGCCCATTGAAGCGCCTAGTTTGAAAAATTTTCATCTTCTATGTTATCAAATCACTATTATATGGAAACATCCCGCTTTTACTCATAGAACCCATAAAGTAGCTACATTTTAATAGAAATTCAATAGATTCATTTATTTTACGTAAAATTATTGGAGAATTATCCTGCATTAAAAGATTAGATTTGTTACAAAAGTGGAAAGAAGCACAAGTTATTTCATAATCCCTTTAATCTGCTCGCATATCCCATTAATATAAAATTAAGTTATTTTCCTATTTATGATTATATTTTAATACTTAAGACTAATAGTGTAGTGCTATTTTCGAAATAAAAGACAAGGGTAACTGCTATGTTTATAAATAAAAAGACAAGGTTAACCGGACGATTTGCTTGTATTCACGAAACTGCAGGTTTTATTTCTTTATCTTAATATTTACAAAGTTAGAAAATTAAGTAGTCAATTCAAAGTTGTAAAGTTTAGTGTGAAGCAATATTTACATTTTAGCGATTTTAGTAAAATCTAACTTATGTTATAAAATATACTATAGTAACAATTAGATACACTTGGCTAACAAATAAAAAAAATTGCTTCAATATTTACCTTAGTCACATTTGTAAAATCTATTTTAAGTCAAGTCAAGATTAGAATATTCTTTTAATTCTTATCTTGATTAAAAGTTACTATTGACTCGAGAATAGTACTGAGCACATGTGTTGTATATAATTTTCAAATTAACTGATATAACACTTTTTTGGAACTTTAATTAAAATTGTAAATTAATTTTTGAGCTTTAGTTGAATTTTAATTATTTGTATTTACTGCTGTTAAAAGAAAAATTGATTTTTATAGCAAAAACACGGCCCAGGCTTATAAAAAAGACTATTATGTATAATAAAGTTTTTTCTGCAAAAGAAACTGTGCACCATAAATTTTTTTAATAAAAAATAAATTGTTTATGGAACGGACTAGTTGTTTATTTAGCTTTGAAATACTCTTAGTCACAATTGGCACCAGAAGGCGAAAAGAAAGCTAAGAACTCTATAGTTTCGGCCTTCAAAGCCTTTTCCATTTTTTCAGCCAAGTCACGGCAACATTTTTTTCGTATACCACATAGACATCAATACGGTAGCAACTTCTCGTAGTCGCATATTTAAATGATCTTGGGCTATGTTACTGCAAGGTAAAAGAAAGGGAAGATCTTTTGTACCATCATGATCGTCTATAATGAATTCTGATAAATTTCGAATATTTTCGGCTATTTTGCCATGTGCAAATAGCTTTTACAACTCGGTTAATGCAAAATTATGAGTGACAGCATAATTATGCAAGATTTTCCAACCAGCGGGCAACTCTTGTTTATCCAATGCCTTAACAACAGCCTCAACATAACGTGGACTTGTAAATATTATACCTTCATAGTCATCGAGATGTTGTAGTTTTAGTTGATACAAATCATTATAAAATTCACAAAATTTCACACAAGCAAGGCGAATTCATAAAAGGAAAACTTACCATGTATTTTGTTAGTGTAAAATGTATAATTCACTGTCAAAATAAAGAAACAAAAGAAAGAGAAAAAATGGGGATGAAATAAAATTTCCAAGTAAACAAATAATAAAATTTGTTATAAAGAAAAAGAAAATCATAATTTAATAATAAAAAAAGTAATAAAAACCGTGCAACAAATTTAATTAATTTAATTGTGTAATATAATTTTGTTATTAGTATTTGTGCAATTATCCAGTACTCAAATATCGGCTAATTGTAGTTTTTGCAGTTTTATTGATGAGGACGCTAAATCATTATACATTTATAGTAGTGCCGTATATCATCGTCAGCAATATCCCAGTTAAAATTCCAACGCTCATCATAGGTTACTTTCTCCTACTAGATGTAGTAAAAGTAATTTAAAATCATTTAATGCTTCTTCGTTATCCGGTTAGTACTTCAATGAAAGACACTCAATGGCTGAAATACCACACACTAGTTAAGTTATGTCAGCTTCACAAGTTGAATCTGTTCGAACACCCATGGAAGAATGAATATCTAAATCATCTTCACAATTCTCCACGTTTCGAGTAGCCAAATTAAAGGCTAAATGGTCTACAGAAAATCCATAATGTCCGGACTTTAATAGTGATTATCATCATCAAAATTTAAGCATCAATAATAAATACAGTTTCATGGAGGCTGAAAGCCTTCTGATCGCTATTCACTTGGGAATAGCCAGAGCTGATTCCTGCACTGAACTACCCAAGCATCTCACTACCTCCACGTGGTATTCACTGGTAATGCCGTCCGGATCACCTGATCTGGCGGTAGGTAAAGTGTGTTCGCGAATATGCAGATAGTAACCTGAAAGTCATGCGAACACCGATGCATTTCAGGCTACTACTGCAACGTTGATGGACCGGCAAATACTATGGATTTGATTATGTTTATTTATTAGAATTGGTTGCAAATGGCCTGACAGCTGTGGCATTCTGTTACCTTAGTACACGGGAGTGACATTGCGTAGAAACGGTTTTCAGGCTAATGTCGCAGCTGCCTTCCGTCCCGGTAAAACCTTGGCAAGGGCTTAGAGAACGCTCTAAATCAAGTTGCCGTTGAGTTGGTCGGGCAGGTTTAGTTGATACGACATCCTAATTAACGCCCGACCTGGCTCTGTACACAAGCGCCCATAAGGTCTTGTGTCAACCCTTGGGAGGACCTCACTGCATGCAAAGGGACCCTCGGGGTCATCATAGGGGTAACTGCACTACGGATTTAGATAACGACTTCAAGTTGGGACCCATATAGAGAAAAATGACATCATTAAATAAAAAAAAAACAAAAACAAGCGAAAACATAAATGACAAGCCAAACGAAAAACTGAGTAGGAACAATGCATACTATATGTTCTCAGATAGTATGAATAATAAGAAGGACGACGTGGCATGTTTAACAGCCAGGCCTGAAAATATCACACACTCTTTAACGCAAAATGCGATTGGGGACGCGCAAATTTTTACGCGCCAGTTTGACAAGGTAACTAGTCCAACAGGAACCATTCCGAAGACTAAGGTTGATACACTAACACCAAAGACAGATTCTACTCCGACAGGTAAGGAAATACAAACCGGCATGCACAGATACGTAACTGTTACTAAGCGTAAGGCTAGTCCTAGAACTAATCAACAGCAGTGCACAACTAAACAGTGTAAAGGCAGTCAGGCAGCTGCGATACCAGTCTCCGAAAATAGATTTTCAATACTTGCACCCACAGACGATGCACCAGTAGAACCTGAGTCTAAGGAACGCAAACCTCCACTTATCTATTTGCGCGAGCAAACATCGAACGCTATTGTAAATCTTTTATCAAAGATTGTGGGAAAAGACAGTTTTTACATAGCTTCTATACGAAAGGGACATATACAGAAACCAAAATCCAAGCCCATACTGACAAAAATTATCGCCTAATTGTTAATAGTCTAAACGCCGAAAAAAAGAATTACTACATGTACCAACTTAAAAATGCTAAGGGGTTCGTGGTTGTGGTAAAGGGCATTGACAGTTCCATCCCTGTTGAAGAAATCAAGAAAGCTATTGAAAATGAAGGTTACCATGTGCGAAATCTGCGCAATATACATAACAAATTTACAATTTCCCAACCAATGCACCGTGTAGAAATTGCTTTTAATGCAGCTCTTCTTAAGACTAAAAATTTAACGCATCCTATTTACAATTTGAGATATCTTCTTAACTGAAGAATAATAGCAATTGCCAAGAGTTTGGCCACACAAAAACTTACTGCAAGCTACCATCTGTTTGCGTAGTATGTGGTAACGTGCATAAAACCACGGAGTGTACAGCACCTAAAAACGACCTGAATGTGAGAAAGTGCAGCAATTGCGGTGGAAGACAGTCTGCTAATTATAGAGGATCTGAAGTATTCGAGAGGATAAAAAAATCGAATCAGCCTCGAAGTCGCGCAAATGCGAAATATCGCGAATTGAACTACCCGAGCCTTCATACTAAAGCTACTGCAATACCTAATGGTGTACATGGGAATAAAATGTACTATGCCCTACAACACTTGGATGGCTTATCAACATCAAATAGGCCCAACGTGAAAAATCTTTCATATGCCCAAGTACTAAGGAGCAGCCCTCAGGTCTTCAACGATACCAGGTAGAAGATTTCGTACACAGGCAGGAAATAGACATCCTTTTGGTATCCGAAACACATTTTGCCGTAAAGAATTGCTTCAAAATTAATGGGTTCATTATATATGACACTAAACATCCAAGTGAAAATGCATGCGGTGGCACGGCCGTCATTGTGCGTAAAGATGTAAGGGACTTTGTTATACCAGAATTTGGGAAGGATTACATCCAGTCAACCTAAATAAGTCTTATTGATTTTTGTACCACAATCTCATGTGTATATTGTCTTCTAAATACATAATTTATAGCGACAACTTCAAAAGCTTCTTCGCGACACTGGGTCACAAGTTCCTGGCAGCAGGCGACTACAACGCTCTAGACTTATTAGCCCAAGAGGTAGGCAGCTGTGCAATGCTATTGGTCAAAATAGTCTAGATGTTGTATCTGGCGTTGAGCCCATATACTGGCCTATAGTCTGTACAAAAAGCCAGACCTTATTGACGTCACTGTTCTTAAAAATATTAAACGTGACCAACTTCTGATTAGTCCAATAGAAGACTTATCGTCTGATCATTCGCCGACTATAATTACACTACGTAATAGTTTTATAAACTCTGAAGTATCTCTTACGTTCTATCCGAACCAGTATACGAACTGACTAAAATATAAAATGTATGTGAGCTCTCATCTCTCCCAGAATATGACTATTTAAGTAACTGCGCTCCGATAACCAAAACCGACCACAGCCTATGGAAAGCTGTGAAGCATATGAAGTGCCCTACTTCCTCAGAACCTCCACTAAGACTTGAGGACCTTAGTTGGGCTAAAAATCCTATTGAACGAGCAAATGCTTTTGCTAGCCATCTGGAAAACGTTTTCTCTCCACATGAAATGAATAGTGATATTAATCCTACATACTTCAGCGATTCCATTGAAAATCATATAAAGATGCGGTTGCCCTCAATTAAAATGGCAATCAAAAATCTTGATGCGAAAAAATCGATCGGCGCTGATCGAATTACTAGTTCAATGCTAAGAACTTGCCAGATTGCGCTGTGAGAATTCTATTATTAATTTTTAATGCCATCTTAAGAGTGGGGGTTTTCCCGTCCTCTTGGAAAATTTCAGAAATAGTCATGATTCAAAAACCGGGTAAAGACGCTACTCAAATTACGTCATACAGACCTATCAGTTTATTATCCATCCTTTCAAAGCTGTTCAAAAAGGGCCTCCTCCAGAAAATAACGCCCCATCTAGCAGAGCGAAATATTATTCCACAACATCAGTTCGGCTTCCGGGCTGGCCATGGAACTACAGAGCAGGTTCACAGAATTGTTACTGCTATCAGGTCGTCCTTCGAGAAAAAGCTGTTTTGTTCAGCATTGTTTATTGATGTCTCCCAAGCATTTGACAAAGTTTGGCATGATGGTCTCCTCAGAAAAGTAACACGACTTCTTCCTGCAGCCACCCACAAGCTGATTAATAGTTACTTCACTGATAGAACATTTAAGGTACGATAAAAAAATTTATTTTCATGTGTTAAGAAGATTTCTGCAGGCGTCCTCCAAGAAAGTATACTGGGCCCGCTATTATACATCGTCTATACATCCGATATGCCTACAAATCAACATACTATCACGTCAACGTTCGCAGATGACACGGCATTTTTAAGTGTGAACAAAGATCCAAGAACTGCATCTGAGCACTTACAAGCTCATATAAACGAACTGGAAGGTTGGCTAAATAAATTTAAAATCAAAGTAAGTCCATCAAAATGTGACCATGTGACTTAGGTTAGGTTAGGTTAGGTTAACAGGTCGCCCGTAAGAAATAAAAACAAGAGCTGGGCTCACTTGGGTCCTCTGACGTGGTGATAGTAATAGTAGTGTGAAGGGGAGGAAGGAAGATAGAGAAAGAAAGAAAGAAAGAAAGTGAGTAAGACCGTCACACAAACCAACCACTGCTTCTAATGAAACCATATAGCATGTCGACACTTGTATTCGACAGCGCTGTGAGACCCTGCAGACGTCGCTCACCGAAGTGGATCATGCGCCGCTCTTCCAGGGCCGGACACTGGCAGAGAAGGTGTTCCACAGTTTCCTCCTCTTCCTCGTCTTGACAACTTCTACAGTAGTCATTATAACGCAATCTCATTCTCCTAGCATGGTTGCCAAAATTGCAGTGTCCCGTTACTACAGCCACCACATTTCTCAACCGGGCTCTTTGGAGCCCCAATAAATCCCTATTGCGACTGCTATCCAGCCTAGGCCAGATCATTCTTGCCGTATTACACGTCCATTCGTCACTCCATCTGGACTGTGCCTTTCGCAAGAATATGCTATCGATCTCTTTTTTGCAGACCGATAAAGGGATGCCACAGTGCGCGTTGGCATCTTGCTCTGGTCCCATGTCCACGCACCCAAATGAGGGTGATCACCGAATCTGCCATTCTATTTAAGGATGTGCGGCATTTTTGACCTGTTGGGATGTCGAATAGACACCCGCTAAGGACATGATTGCAGTCCCACTGTCAGTATAAATGCGAATATTCCTGCCAAATACTCCAAGATACCATAGCCAGTCTGCTGCTTGCTTTATAGCCATCACTTCGGCTTGTACAGTGATGCATTGATTAGGGAGTCTGAAGGATATACTAGTCCCAGACTCCTCAATATAGACTCCACCTCCAACTCCAGAACTATTCTTGGAGCCATCGGTAAAGACATCCAGATCTTCTCCTATAGAAGACGATCCCATTAAGATTCCCGTTTCGTCCAAAATCGTAAATCCGAAGGTCCTCTGTAGGAATGGTCTTGGAGTGACATAGTCAATAAGGTTGGGAATATCCCCCCAAATACCAATTATCCCCGAATGTCACCATGATCTATGGTTCCACTCCCGCCAATTTCTCAGCTTGTAGATCAACTGGCAGCCAATTTAGCATCGTAAAGAGTGCCTTATTAGGCGTTGATCTCATGGCTCCTGTAATCAAGGTGGCCATGCATCTGAAAATCCTCTCAAATCAGGATCGGTTCATAGTCGTGTTCAGTGCTTTCCACCACACCACGGCTCCATAAAACAAGATGGGCTGAATCACCATCTTGAATAGCCAGTGAACGTTGCGAGGATTTAAGCCCCATTTCGTCCTATGGCCCTCCTGCAGGCGTATATCGCCGCATTTGCCTTCGAGGCCATTGCCTCTACATTCTCCTTCCATGAGAGTTTCCTATCCAGAATCACTACCAGGTATTTTGCACTGGCAGAAAGGCTCAGTTCCGAGCCGTTTAGCCTTGGCAATCTGAATGCAGGAACCTTGTATTTTCCCGTGTATAATACAAGTTCTGTCTTTGTCGGATTGACGTTTAGTCCCACTGATTTACTCCAGTTAGTGATGATTCTAACCGCCGTCTCCATTCTCAGGGATAATGTATCCAGACAGATTCCTGATATCGCCACCGCGACATCGTCTCCATATGCCACAGTTTTGAAACCCATGGAATCCATCCTCCTGAGGATTGCATTTATGGTTATGTTCCATAAAAGCGGTGATAGGACCCCTTACAGCCGATCTGGTTATCCCAGCCGTACCCAGCGTAGATTCTATAATCCTCCCCGAAAGTAGTCTTCTTACGAATCCAATAATCACAGGGTCAATGCCAACGTCCATCATAGCATCCACGATGGCTGCTGGCCTGACATTGTTGAAAGCACCTTCTATATCCAGAAAGGCCGTCAAAGTGAAGTTCTTGAACTCCAATGACCTCTCTATGTAGCCCACGAGAGTGTGCAATGCCGTTTCAGCCGACTTGCCCTTCGTGTAGGCATGCTGAGAGGTTGACAGCAGGCGATCGTCAATCGACATCCGGATTCTGATATCGATGAGTCTCTCCAGCGTCCTTAGCAAGACGGATGTTAGACAGATTGGCCTAAAGTCCTTCGCAGTTAAGCAAGACGTTTTCCCACCCTTAGGGATGAAAATCACCTTGCTCTTCCTCCAGCCCACTGGGATATATGACCATGCAAGGCATGCATTATATATTCCCAGCAGCCAGGGAGAAATTACCATAAAGTTCCTCTGTAGATCGGCAGGTATAATACCGGCCGGTCCAGGGGATTTATAAGGCTGAAAACTATCAATGGCCCATTTTAAGGAATCCATCTCTATTCTCATAGAGGAGGATTCCCTATAGTACTGAGCGTCATCATTCATTGCACCTGAAAGCGTAGAACACCCCGGGAAGTGGGTGTCTATCAACACTTCCAACGCCTCATGACTACTAGTAGTCCACTGCCCATTAGTACTCCGAATATACCCAGGTACCGTTGGAGATTTAGAGAGAATCTGGCGTAGTCGACAAGTCTCTGAGGAGCTCTTAATGTTCTCACAAAAGTCTCTCCAGGACTTACGCTTTGCATTCCTCACCTCATTTTTGAAACTGTTTACAGAAGCTTTATAGAGTGACCAGTTGCCTGTTCTCTTAGCCTCGTTGAACAGTTTCCTGCATCTCTTCCTAGATGCAGCTATGGTGGGGGACCACCACGGTGGTCTGTTCCTCTCCCTGTGTACGGAAGGTCTGCAAGACCTTGTAGTGGCCTCCTTGAAAGCCTCCGACAGCTATGCTACAGCGCTATCTATGTCCTCAACGCCGCTGAAGGGTTGAGGCTCGGTGAGAAACTGGTTAAGGATGTTTCTCTGAGATTCCCAGTCAGTTTTCCTTCTATTAATGAAAGAAGTTACCGGTGATCTCATAGTACGTATACCGAATTCGATATAGCGATGATCGGAGAATGAACAGTCGGCCGACACCTTCCAGTTCTCCACAAAATGCGCATAATCTGCGCTCACCAATGTAATATCCAGCACCTCCTGTCTGTTAATGACCACGAAGGTGGGCTCCGAACCTCTATTTCCTACCACTAAATTCTGGTCTAAAATAAAATCAAAAATGCACTCACCTCTAGTGTTGACGTCTCCACTGCCCCACACTGTGTGATGTGCATTTGCATCGGCACCAATTATCAATGGGATGCCTTTGCTCCTCGCCAGCTGTACCATGCCTCTCGTCAAGTTGTTTGGCGGGAAGTCAGCATGGTCATGCGCCATATAGCACGACTGGATCCAGATGGTTGTCCCATCCTTTTCCCATGTTGCGCTCACTGTGTCTTCATCACTGTAATCATTGAGAATGAAGATATTAAGATGCTTTTTAGCCAAGATGCAGGCTCGAATCCTACCTGTACAGTTTGCATATAACAATTTATAGCCCTTTGCGCTGAGTCCAAGAACCTTGCCATCATGATACCAGGGTTCTTGTATCAGCGCCACATCCTCGTCCCGCTCTGCAAGACGAAGGAGCAGTGCAGCGGATGCTGCCTTGCAGTGATGCAAATTAATTTGCGTCACTGTCGCCATCCGGGTCGCAGCTGATGGTAACGCCGACATCCTCTGGGTCTGAATCAGATCCCAGAAGCTTGTCTTCGTCCTCCGCAACACTCAGGTCGCCGAGTAGTTCCCCAACCATGCTCGTGACAGATTGGGAATTCTCTGGGCCCTACTTCACCTTCCTTTTTCATATCTCCTGGTTTTGCAGAAACCTACTTGTCATCACCACGATAGATGCTCAGCTTGATACTTCCGAAACCGTAAAATATCTTGCCTTGCATCTGTCGTAGTGGAGCTAAGGATTCGTTATTCAGGACCATGACCACTTTCCTCTTCTTGCCTTCGGGAGCGCCAACCTTGACTACCTTCCAATCATGGGTAGGCAGAGTAGGGTTGCCACTCCTGATGTAAGACAGAATGGTGTTGGAGTCGTGTGGCTCAGACGGAATGGTCATGATTGATCTCGGCCTGCGAGGTATATCGCAGACCGGTATCACGTCCAACCGCGCACCCGGCCACACTTCCCCTATTGCCGTAACAGCCAACTTAAGTAAGTTGGCCGATCGCCCATTGGAGCAGGCTAGGAGCTTTATATGCCCTTGTAACCAGCCTGCATCCTGAAGTACACCCCAAGCAGCTTCTCCTGTATTATCTCCCATTTTGCGTGGGAGATTGCTCCGTCGCTGTCACTGTAGTCGACAATAGCCCTTACGAGTGAGTTCTTCGCAACTTCACTAAACGGCCTATTGACAACTACAGGTTGCGCTCTCTTTGGCTTTTTAGACGCCAGCTGAGTAGCCGCCTCCTCCTCCGATCTCTGTCGCTTTGTCGCTATAGGAGCTGAGAGGAGGGAAGCGTCCAGTTCAGCTAGACGATTTTTTGCCCATATCAAGGAGGCCTTTTGCTCGCTAGTTAGCGATTCGATAGATTTGCTGCCATGCTTATTTGTAATACGCATAGCAGCTCTCCTTTCTGCAAAAGCCCTCCTTTGCGGTTGTGCCCCTGAGGCATTGGTGGATGTACACGACCCTGATGTTGTGGGTCGGTCCTCACCAACTACTCCAGGAGCAGTTTCCTTTCTGGCCGCCTTGGAAGTTCCTGCCACTGGCTGCCACTGGAAGATACTTCCACTGCGTCAGATCCACCTAAATTGACGGAGGTTATTTGGTGGTATGCTACCAACCACCTCAACATTACAAGTGGAGAATAAGGATGTGGGGGATGGGAAAGAAAGATAGGTATGGGATAATAGGATTGGGGTTGTATATTTTGGTCCGCGAGTGTCTGCATCAGATGGTCGGTCAGGAGGCACTGATGACGCATCGCGTAAGATTATGTCATGCGTGACTCCTATCCTTCCCATGAAGCAGACACCACCCCCAACCGATCTGTGTGACGCTATGCTATAGTAGTCAACAAACCGACCAGAGGATCCCCTATCGGCTACCTGGGGACGCGCCCGATGGGAGATATACCACTCCACACGGGGCCCATGTGACTTACACACTAAGAAAATAAAAATAAATAACGTCATTGTTACGGTGGAAACCCAAACTAAATATCTAGGAATCCATCTAGACAGACGCCTAACATGGTCACGACACATTGAGGCCAAAATCTCAGCTATGAAACTAAAAACAGCTCGACTAATGTGGCTAATAGGTCCATTTTCATCTCTATCTTTGGAATATAAAGTTCTGTTATATAAAGCCATTATTAAACCAATCTGGATATATTCAGCTTTTTGGAACTGCGTGTGCATCTAACATCCAAAAGTTACAAAGAAAACAGTCGAGTATTTTACGAACAATAGTCTGCGGCCCCTGGTATATAAGAAATAAGAATATCCACAGAGATCTAGAAATTCTAACGGTTCGGGAGGAAATTGAAAAATGTTGTACTAAGTAGGTTCACAAACTGGCGACCCATTTAGACGCCCTCGCCAGGGACCTGTTACAGTTCGAGGGACACAGAAGGCTTAAGAAAAGTGATAACTTGCGCCTAGTGAGAATAGTGATATAACTTTTTTTTATTTATATGTAGAAAATTCCATTTATTTTAAGATTTGAGTACAAGTAACTAGTTATTACATTGGTAATAATTATTTAAGTTTTTTCTTTTTATATAAAAGTTTTTTCTTTTTATATTTAAGATTTGGATACTTATTGTAATTTTCTTATAGAAAGATTCATTAATTTGACAAAATTTTCACCCACGCCTTCTATGTTATCAAATGCCATTTATTTAAAATTAAGTTATTTTGATATTTATAATTATATAGGGTCCGCCATCGAACGTGTTTTTTTCAACTAGTGCTTATTTCGTGATTGGTAACACTTAGCTCATGTCTGATTTGTCAGATAATTAGTTTTATCCTTCCGCTGAACGAATATGGTTGTGCATACGCTTGAACAACGCTGGGAAATATTGCGACATTACTTTGAAAATCACGGTAATGTTGCAGAATGTGTTCGAAAATTGCGTACAGATTTTGGAAGAAGAGAAACACCGTAAGCTCCGTATGTTCGTTATCTTGTGCGTGAAGCGCCATCAACATCAATTCACCGTCGTTCTCAACAATTGAAAATTTTGGAGACATCATTGAGACGAATTTTGCATAAAGACCTTGGTATGACGCCATACAAAGTCCAATTGGTTCAGGAGTTGAAGCCAACTGACCATCCAATGCGTTTTCGCTTTGCTAAGTGGGCCTGCGATCGACTTACAGAAGATGCCGATTTTGCAAAAAAATATCATCTTTTCAGATGAAGCTCATTTTGATCTTGGCGGGTATGTAAACAAGCAAAATTTTCGCACCCAAAACGAGTCACTGTTTGGTGCGGACTTTGTTCCAGAGGCATAATTGGGCAATTTGTTTCGAAAATGAGGAAGGAGTGGCCGTTAAAGTCAATGGCGATCGTTATCGGGAAAAGGAGGATATTGGCAGCATTTGGTTTCAACAGGACGGCGCTACGTGCCATACAGCCGAAGCTACACTCGATGTTTTGCGCCCTGTTTCAAAAAAAAAAAGTAATTTTGCGGACCCTGTATTATAGCATGAACATCATGAGTGAAACACATTTGAAAAAATGAGCGGTGAGCTAAGTGAAATAGCAGCAATTTTTTTTTTTTTGATGAATTGTTGTATAAAGAGGAGGCACAAACCAATTCTCATTTCGTTCAATCGCCTTTTTTCTTTTTTTTTACTTAAATTATTTTTTCAGCGGTCCACAAAATCTTACATGTTTACAACTTGCTTGTTTTCGATGAACTAAACAAGTAAAAGCAGTAAAAAACAATACAGACTATGGAACCAACATTAATGCAACTAGAAAATACCAAAAAATTTTGATGTTTTGGAAACTTCGAAGGGAACACGAAAATAAACTATAAACACGACTACACACTACGGAACGGCACACGAAACATGTCATGTTTACGGAACATGTTCCTAAGTGTGAACTCAGCATAATGTAATGTACGAGTATAATTGGCTTCACATTCTTCAATTTATATACTACACTTCATATATAATAGAAATATCAGGATCACCCTGTAGATATATAAATATTAATTAAGCTGGAATTAGCCGAACGCTGATTTCGTTATATGAAAAGCAATGAAAGTGTATAGAATAGAATTTAGCAACGTTTTTACGGGACGCTTGTGAGCAACTGATACAATGTAGTTTCATTTCCATTTGTTTGCATATGTAACATAACTTTAAAAAGTTTAAGCCAATGAACAACTCTTCCATATCCATTGCTGATATTTTTATTTTTGATAAAAAGAAAAATTAATATTTTTACCCCCAAATTCATAAAAAATATTATGTGCTTATTAAGGGCTTATTTGACAGACTTCTATGCAGTATTTGTCAAATAACCCCTTATTAAGCACATAATATTTTTTATGAATTTGGAAGTTAATATATATTTATAAGTCACAGAACATATAATATTTAACTGCAAGGAAGGTCGCCCATACTTTAATAGAAAAAGTCCGATTGATTTTTAATATTAACATTCTAATTTTTAACGTATTTCCTTGAAATTTGGCACGTACTCTGAAACTCTGAAAGTAAAGAATCAGACGAAACTTAATGAAAACCGACTAGCAATTTTACAAACTAAAATTAAGATTAGCATTTAGATACAACATTATGCAGATTGTAAGAACATGTCGCACCAGTAGTCACTTTTTTGAGAAATGTTACTATTTATTTAAGAAAAACAAAAAATTAATAATTTCAAAATAGTACTGAAGGGTTTTTTATTATAAAACTACAACACTACAAATTTACTTCTTAAGCAATAGTGCTAGTAGTAAGCAATTAATTGAGGATTAATATATTATAAGTCAAGGTTTGAAAACCTTGAAAAAAATACACAACTAATGAGACAAAAGCACTCATAATTTCAAAATTATAATAAAAAATTAAATGAATATGTATTATGAAAACCCAAAATAATAAAACTACAAAGATTCACACGCCATGCCATCCAACTGAAAAAAAAAAAATTAAATCGTACCAATAGCGCTTGGGCAGCATCTTTTGTGATATTCACTACACTGGGCACTTGTTTCGTATAGTGTCATTTATCATCCATCAAAACAGTCAATTTATTAACAAAAATAATATGCTTTGTATATACAATGAACATACATACATACATAAGTTGACTAGCGAAGCAATTAACGGCATAGATAGCGAGATTTCAAATAGTACTGGTTCTAATAATTCACAATTATTAATCAATTCAATTAACGCTTTCAAATATAAGTCAAGGGATTTTTACAAGACAAGTGTACATGTGTAAAATGTGATTCATTAAAAGATCTCTTGTTCATAAAAATTCAAACTGAAAAAAATAATTTTTTCTGAAGCAAATTCAAGTGGCAAAATTTTTATATTTTTCAAATTCAGCTAATGATGAATAAACTTAACATACTCGTATATTTTTTTATAATAACATTTTTGGTACAATATTGAAAAAATGCCGATTAACAAAAGATGTGGCTGAAATACATGAAATTGTAAACTAATTATGAGATAAAAAAAATTTAATTGAAATCAATGTCAAAATAAATTATGATTTTTTCAATAACAAATTTGTTTTATATTTTTTGCAATTACTTATATATCGCAAAACGGAAAGAAATTAGGTACAGGGCATATAATCTCCAATTAGTTCGTGAGTTCAAGGAAGTGCTGATCGTAATTTTACGAAAAAGTATTGACGCAATGTTTGGTCAAACCAAAAGCTAGGTAAATAGATTAAAAAATGCTGAATTGATAACTTGTAATAATTTAAATTTTGATTATTTTACCTTTTTTATCTGAAAATATATAAATAAATATTGTTTTAACTTTTAGGTCTCTTTTTAAGTATAGGGTCCGCCATCGAACGTTTTTTTTTCTCAACTAGTACTTATTTCGTGAATGGTAACACTTAGCTCATGTCTGATTTGACAGATAACTAGTTTTATCCTTCCGCTGAAACAATATGGTTGTGTTTTCGCTTCGCTAAGTGGGCCTGCGATCGACTTAAAGAAGATGCCGATTTCGCCAAAAAAAATCATCTTTTCAGATAAAGCTCATTTTGATCTTGGCGGGTATGTAAACAAGCAAAATTGTCACATTTGGAGAACAGAAAACCCATACGCATACATTGAAAAGCCGACGCACCCAATACGAGTCACTGTTTGGTGCGGATTTTGGTCCAGAGGCATAATTGGGCCATTTTTCTTCGAAAATGAGCAAGGAGTGGCTGTTAGTCAATGGCGATCGTTATCGGGCCATGTTGAACGAAGTTTTGTTCACAAAAATTGAAGAGGAGGATATTGGCAACATTTGGTTTCAACAGCACGGCGCTACGTGCCACACAGCCGAAGCTACACTCGATGTTTTTATAGCATTTAAAAAAAAAAGTTATTTGGCGGACCCTATATATTTTAATTATTATTAAATTAAATTTCAATATTTCGACACGCCTTCGTATGTTTTTCGAGAAGAAAATAATTTCATAATGAAATTAAACTTTTCCAAACTCACAGATGGTGTCAAGAGAGAGGACTTTCGATAAATCCGAATAAAACCAAAGTGGTTCCCTTCTCTAGAAGGAGAAGGCTAAGTCTAGGGACCTTAAAATTGGGGGATAGTGACTTGGTGATGTCCGAGGAGATGAAATATCTGGGAGTAGTTCTAGATAAGACTCTTACTTGGAACAAAAATTTATTATACGTAACTGCCAAAGCCTTAAGGGCAACATTTGCGTGCCAAAGAATGTATGGTAAAACGTGGGGCCTACGACCAAAAATGATGGTGTGGTCCTACAAAACCATCATAGCAGCGATGGTCACTTATGCCTCCTTGGTATGGTGGTCAAAGGTAGAACAAAAACAGGCTCAGATAATCCTCAACAAGCTGCATCGAATAGCCTGTTTGAGCGTAACGGAGGCGATGAAGACGTGCCCTACACTAGCCCTGGCTATGATAACTGGGCTCACTCCCCTGCATATTGTTAGTAGGGGAGTGAGTAGTAGCTAGTTCCGCCTTAAGGCTACCTAGTCTATCCTATCTTAAAGAGAGCAATCTTAGTGGGCATGTGAAAATTTTGGAATCTGTTTGGAATTCTCCATGCCTCACCGTCTCTGATAGGATGGATAGGATACTCACATTCTCTAGGCCTTTTGAAGTGGTCATTAATGACCGCTCTGCTTGGAGAAATGTTGACATAATACTGGACCGAAATAGACAATTATGTTATACTGATCTGTGCAAAATGGAAGATGGCAGTGCTGGTGCGGGAATTGCAGGACCACGTTTCCGCAGGAAAAACTACTTCCATTTTTCAGGCTGAGGTCCACGCCTTAGAGCGAAGTGCTAGGGAATGTTTACGAAGGGACTCATGTAGTACCGGAATATATATTCCCTCAGACAGTCGAGCAGCTCTATATGCATTGGCGGGTTATTCCTTTCGAACAAGATTGGTCTGGGCCTGCTATAAACTTCTCAATGCTTTGGCAGAGAGAAACATTTCTATTAGAATGCTTAGAAAAAAATCTATTATTCTAAATAAAGAGTCCTACAAACAATGTTATTGATTATTATAAAATTAATTCCCACCGTCGTAACTAGTTCCAGAGTGCCCGGAGAGCGCCCAAATGTATGACCGACTTATAATATTTTTTTACCCCAACATTTTTTGAGAATTTTTGCAATCATTAGGGAAGTCCCCATACAAAATGTATTTATTGTTATAATTTTTTAACGTATACGAGTATACGCTTTTTTGATCATTGTAGAGTACAGTTATTTGCATACATATACCCGGGAGTGATATGCGTTGCTAAGGACACCGGTGTCCCCAGCCAAAAATTTGATAAAACTTAAATTATGTATGATTTTTGAAGATTTTATTTTGGCATTAACAATAAATACTTATTACTTTTTTGGTTACTTTGGAAATTAAAATTATATAATTTGTCTTTCATATGTATTTGAAAAAAACAAATTATTATTACATATTATACTTTTTTATTGTACAGAAAAAATTTAAATTTTTAAGTTATTCTTTAACCACAATCTATTTGACGTTTAACTTTCTACAAGTGTCAAAAATTTACTTGCAGGAGAATTTCATTGCCAGTTCAGCTGCAGGTTCGAAAATTTTGAGTATAATAGTGAAAAAGTGTGAGTGCGTGGAGTTTTTCGCACTTGCACTTGCATGTGTAAACGCTAGGTTAACACAAATGTACGCACCCATTTTGCGCACATCCAGTTAAAAATTTTTAAATTATACATGTGTCTAATGTGTGTACGTATACTCGTATTGACTAAAGCAATTTGTGTTGATGTATGTAAATACCACAGAGCTGTAACCGCAATGTGTGATTTATTCAACGTGTTGGGTGAGCCAGTGGAAAATCCAAAATTAATATTTTCTAACCACCCTAGTGCACAATCTACAATACTCGTACATATTACACTTAATACGATAGTATGTCACTTTGCTCCAATAAAATATTTTGTTTTCAATTTCTACTGTATTGTCAAAACTGCCTAGAAATTCTTTTTAAAATGTGTCAATTCTGGTTCTGTTGCAAAATTTTTGCACAGAACTTTTCGTTCTAGTATACAAACGACACTAGAAACTCTGATTTGTTATATTGTGCAGTAGTGTTTTGAACAGCCTTATAGTGTTTTCAGACTGAAAGTTAAATACTGAATTTAACATTAAATTCACCAACAGATGATTTTGCGTTCACAATGCACATTTTTTAAATTCAGTATTTAACATACAGTGTATCAAATAAATTTCTACAAAACAATAAAAATTTCGGATAGAAATAAGTGTATTTGATGCGTTAGTTTGAACAAAAATTATTTGACGTACAGTTGGTCAAATAACGCAGCCACAACGTGTGTGACATTTGGTATATACACTTACGAGAGACATATTTTCTTTGTCTTTCGTCGAAAAACGTCGTTTTTTTCGAAATGCTTTTATTGCTGCTGCCATTGAAAGCATTTTCATCGGAAAATATTTGAAATGGTTTTTATTTTATTATTTCATTCAATAACATTATCAGCTGTTGCTGTACTTAGAGATCTTTTTAACTTGGTAGCCCTGAGCTTAACGGACAAAAATAGTGTTGTATTTCATAAATCCAAATTAAATTCAATTCCAAAATAGTATTTAATGTGGATTTATTAAATTCACTTTGTATGGTAAATACAGTTTTTATGAGTTGGATTTAACGTTAAAAATTTGTTTTTTCATTAATTTTTTACAGTCCTTCATCCAAATCGGTTTTGTTTATTGCTAGTACCAATGCAATAAAATTTTTTTGTTACATTATCTTATTTTTTTATTTAATGTGGTTTGCCGATAGTAAATTGTAAGTTTTTACACATTAAGAAAATCACATAAAAATGAGATTGATATCAATCAATTTGATGTGTGTATCAGCCAATTTAATTTTTTCACCAACACAAATGCATGATTTGACGTCGAATGATTGATAATCTAGCAGCCATTTTACAGTGCGCACACACTTCTAAATGTTAACGAAAACAGGCACAGGGTGGGCCAAAATAAACCAAGGGGTGTAAAAGTTTAATAACTTTTTTGTTTATTAACTTTTTTTTATTTTTTCTTTCAGATTATATAATATACAAAATGGAAATTTTTTTACACTAAGTATGAAAAATGATGTCTCTTAAATGACCACCGTTTTCAGCTTCGCATTGATGGGCTCTTTTTAGAGCATTTTCCATAACATCTTTCAAAACTTGTGGCTGTAGCGTTCGAATTTCTGCAACAATGTTTGCCTTGAGTTCAAGGATTGTCTCTGGCTTGTTCACATACACTCGCTCCTTCAAAAAACCCCAAAGAAAATAGTCGCTGGCCAAATAATTTCCGAATTTCGAGAAATTATTCGCTCTTCAAAAATTTGACTTAAAAGTGCCATTGTGTCTCGGGCAGTATGGGCAGTGGCTCCGTCCTGCTGAAACCACATGCCAGGTCTGTTTTCAAGAGCAGGACGTAAAAAATTTTCTATCATAAAACGATACCGCTCTCCATTTACGGTTACAGCACTTCCATCTTCATTCTCGAAGAAGTAGGGCCCAATGACATTTTCAGATGTGATCCCACACCATACTGTACACCTGATGGGGTGCAATTGGCGTTGATGAATGGCTCTTGGATTTTGAGAACCCCAGAACCTACAGTTCTGCTTCTTAACAAAGCCATTCAAATGAAAATGAGCTTTAAAATAATTGATCTCTGGTTTAAATAATAAAATTCTATTGTTCTGGTTCTCTGTTCAGTTGTGAACCTCTCCATTATAAATTCTCCAAGTGTTGTCTATATAATCTGAAAAAAAAATAAAAAAAAATTAATAAACAAAAAAGTTATTAAACTTTTACACCCCTTGGTTTCTTTTGGCCCACCCTGTATATACGAGTATATAATATGCGTAATGTGTGGTGTGTGGTCGCATACACACGAAAGCGTACTTATGCAGACATGTGCATGTGTGTCTTTTAAATGACTTGTGCGTATAGAACTACAAATACAAAAAAATATTAGAAAGAGGAAAGTCAGAGAAAAAATTTAGGTATTCTTGTATTTTTTCTGTTCGTGGGAATTTCTGTACCTGAAATTAAATAATTTTTTTACCATTTTGTTTGTTTTTAAAAAAAGTTGGTACAATTTTAAATATCATGGAGAATTTTAACGAAAGCAGTTAAAAACGTGCGTTCAAGCTTAAGAAACTATCCGTTTCAATTATAAATTTCTTTGTATTTTTTTGATATTAAAGAAGAATGTGGAAAGTGGAAAAAGGTATATAAGATTCGGTACCACCGAATTTACCATGGTATTAAGAAATATTAAAGCTACAGTGTCCATTTGTTATGTGACTTTTAGTCAAATCGAATGCAAAGCATTTCTTTTATATAAAAAAACTACCTGGAATTCCGGTTTTTTAAATACTTTTTTCCAATCTCTTAATAAGAACGAATAACTCTTAAACATATTTTAAATATAGTAGAATTTAACGAGAATATTCCACTCCTTTAACTCTTCAACTTATAGGCCTTTTTTTACTAAAATTTTCCTGAACATTTCATGTAGCCAAAAACGAAGGATTCGCAATGTTATATACGCCTATTAACAATTAATATTTGAACAAAGGGGAACAATTTTAACCCCAATTTTACATCAGGCCAAATGTAAACTGCCAAGCCCCAATACAATTGTACGCTTTTGTGGTCCCCTCTGCCATAATCAGTGGTGAGAACCTTGTAATTTTGCAAAAAAAAATATAAATTTAGTAGTACAATGTAATGAAGTATGATTAATTGTGGACCCGTTTCTTCTTTTGTAAACTAACATGATCGTAAACACATAAACGTTAACTAATTTCATTTTACCGCAAAATACATGCATTTTAAGCAATAAGGTCAAATATTATTCAGGGAAAATTTAAAAGTCAAAGAGAAAAAACAAAATAAATAAATTAGTTTCATATTTTTCTGTAGAAACTAAAGCATCATTTGGAAACAAATAACAGTTACAACATGAAATAAAAAACCATTCACTTTTGTAAACTAACTTGAAGAAAAATAGCTTAAGAAAGAAAAAATTATTTCAAATTCATTAAGATACGAATACTTTGCAATCGACGGCAAAGTTGTAATTTGATTATGAGATGTTTGGTGCTGTTTCGTTTTCAATTATTTGGTTTTTTATATTGCGAGCAATTCACTAGTAAAATTCTAGTGCAACAGTAGCAAGAATAACAACTGCAAAAATGATATTTCAATTTGATGCAAATTTTAAATCTTGCATTTTTTATCTTACTTACTAAGCAGTTTTTTTTTTTCTTCTTTTTTAATGAAGACGCGAAAATAAATATTTTTTGTTGACGTTTGAATGAATGAATGGTTTGCTGAAATTGAATTTTTAATATTTATTTTTTTAATTCACATCATTCTGAAAGAATCATTTGGTATTATTTTTATCTCTTCTCTTTTAATTACCACTTTGTTAGTATAAAATTATTTCCTTTGCATTTGAAGAGGAAATCTTATTATTAAATTAATAAAAAAATTTGCTTAATGTACGAACATTTCCTTAAGGGTGTTTTCTAATTAATTCTTTTGTCAGATAATAGGGTTTCACTTAGCAATTTCGTGAAAAAATGTGATGTCTTAAAGAATTAATTAATACTGATTTAATAAATGCTCCTAAACGACTGGACCGACTTGAATGAATTTCTATGATTAGGTTGCATAGGGTTCTCAAATAAGGAAAACAGAAGATATGGTGCTTTCTGATACCTGTATAAGAAGAAGTGAAGAAGAATAGCACTAGAGAAAAATAAATGGAAATAAAAAGACAGATAGAAGAAGATGAGTGCCGCACCTAAACCAGTTGGCACTCTTAAAGAAGCATGTCAACTAGATCGGTGCTAAATCGTTTTAGTGACTGGTCTTTTTCGTTCAATTTTTGAAAGTGATCTGTTCGGTCATTTTCATTCAATTGGTCTTTCCATAAATTTTGAAGTTGAAACACAAAAAATAATATAAAAGCAATTTAAATAAAGATTGTCATCCGCTTTTTTAAAACAAAAGCTTTAAATTATTAGAAAATTAAATTAAATTATTCATAGAATAAGCTTAGGTATTTGTAAACATAACGCCATCGAAATATTAGTCGATTTGTGTCTGCATCATAAAGTTATTGTCGATTAAACATGTCAGCTTACGAGCCAAATTCTCGTCATTTGCAGGAGGTTTTAATTTTCTGCTTCAATATGAAGAAATCTGCGGCTGAGGCTCATCGAATGCTCTCAAATACGTGCAGAGAGTGGTTTTAACCCTTCAAGAACGGTGATTTTGACGTCGAAAACCGGCATGAAAGATAGAAGGTTTTTGAAGATGCAGAATTGGAGGCATTACTTGATCAAGACTCGTGTCAAACGCAACAAGAATTGGCAGGATCATTGGGAGTGACTCAACAAGCCTGAATGACATGGGAATGATTCGAACGCAATTAATTCGTTTGAGCCGAGTATTGAAAGACAAACGACCGCAATACCACAAGAGACATGATAAAATGATTTTACAGCAAGACAATGCTCTTGCGAAAGTGGAAATGTTGAAATGGGAAGTCCGCCTCCACCCGCGGTATTCTCCAGACGTTGCTCTTTCGGACTATTACTTGTTTTGATCAATGGCACACGGCCTGGCTGAACAGCACTTCCGGTCTTATGAAGAAGTAAAAAATTGGATCGATTCGTGGATCGCTTCAAAAGATTTTTTTTCTTAATTGTTTATTACACTGGTCAACAAAATTTTGTAACAAGAAAGGTACTTACCAATTTGGAATTACCTAAATATCCTCATTTTATCACCGTATTTATTTTGATTCCATCAGTTCTAGTTTTCGTGTTACAGCTACTACCCGTAAAATTTAAAATTAACCATTTTTGTTCCACTTTTGCATTCAGAGATTTTATTTATGTGAATAGTATATTTTTTTTTCTCTTTATTGAGTTAAGCGACTGTTAAATAATGTCAAGAAAGTGCAAAAATGATCCTGACAGGTTTTGTTATATTTGTGGTAACATTACTTTTAAAACTCATCGAAGGAATTTGACACCATTAGTGACTAAGCTATATGAACAGTATTTTGGCTTTGCCGTCGGACAGCAAGACAAAGCGTGGGTTCCACACATCTGCTGTGTTACATGTGTGGGTCTTCTTACTGGATGGGCGAGGAGATCTCGATCTATGCCATTTGCAATCCCCGTAATTTGGACAGAACCAACGAATCACTCATCTGATTGTTATTTTTGTGTTACTGATACGAAAGGTATCACAATTAAAACAAAAAATAAAATAACTGATCCCCTGAGACTGATCCCTCATAGTGAGGAACTACCTGTACCAGAACCACCAGAAAGTTATGGACAGCAGTGGTGACGGCTTTTTATATTTGAAGGAAAAGTTTCCTAAATTGAGTGAGGCAAAAATTAAAGAGGGCATATTTGTTGGCCCACAAATCAGACAATTGATGAAAGACGACATATTTAAAGAAAAAATCAGTGATTTGGAAAAATCTGCTTGGGAATCTTTCATGAAAGTAACTTTCAATTTTCTAGGAAATCACCGATCAAATGACTATAAAACTATTGTCGCGGAGCTGCTATCTGCTTATAAGGCTTTGGGTTGTAATATGTCATTGAAAATACACTTCCTTCTTTCACATTTAGACTTTTTTCCTGAAAATTTGGGCGACGTCAGCGATGAACATGGTGAAAGATTCCACCAAGACATTTCTACCATGGAAAAACGATACCAGGGCAAGTGGAGTCCACGTATGCTAGCGGATTACTGTTGGAAATTACAACGAGATGTACCTGAAGCAAAATACAGCAGAAAATCATAAAATTTTATTTAAATTAATACTGTAACATAATAAAATAACTTACTTTTGTTAACAAAATCTCAAATTTTCTAAATTTATATAACATCTAATTACAAAAAAACTATTCGTATTGGAAGCATTCTAATTTTATTTATATTATCCATATCCTTGTCCTAAACATAGCAAGACAAAAGTTTTCATGTTACACACAAAAAGTTTTTTTTTGTCGACCAGTGTTATTATTGAATCTTTCTATAAGAAAATTACAATAAGTATCCAAATCTTAAATATAAAAAGAAAAAACTTTTATATAAAAAGAAAAAACTTAAATAATTATTACCAATGTAATAACTAGTTACTTGTACTCAAATCTTAAAATAAATGGAATTTTCTACATATAAATAAAAAAAAGTTATATCACTATTCTCACTAGGCGCAAGTTATCACTTTTCTTAAGCCTTCTGTGTCCCTCGAACTGTAACAGGTCCCTGGCGAGGGCGTTTAAATGGATCGCCAGTTTGTGAACCTACTTAGTACAATATTTTTAAATTTCCTCCCGAACCGTTGATCTCTGTTGATATTCTTATTTCTTATATACCAGGGGGCGCAGACTATTGTTCGTAAAATACTCGACTGTCTTCTTTGTAACTTTTGGATATTAGATGCACACGCAGTTACCCAAAGCTGAATATGTCCAGATTGGTTTAATAATGGCTTTATATAACAGAACTTTATATTCCAAAGATAGAGATGAAAATGGACCTATTAGCCACATTAGTCGAGCTGTTTTTAGTTTCATAGCTGAGATTTTGGCCTCAATGTGGCGTGACCATGTTAGGCGTCTGTCTAGATGGATTCCTAGATATTTAGTTTGGGTTATCACAGGAACAATGACGTTATTTATTTTTATTTTCTTAGTGTGTAAGTCACATGGGCACATTTTGATGGACTTACTTTGATTTTCCATTTATTTACCCAACCTTCCAGTTCGTTTATATGAGCTTGTAAGTGCTCAGATGCAGTTCCTGGATCTTTGTTCACACTTAAAAATGCCGTGTCATCTGCGAACGTTGACGTGATAGTATGTTGATTTGTAGGCATATCGGATGTATAGACGATGCATAATAGCGGGCCCAGTATACTTCCTTGGGGGACGCCTCCAGAAATCTCCTTAACTGGTGAAAATACATTTTTTGACCGTACCTTAAATGTTCTATCGGTCAAGTAACTTTTAATCAGCTTGTGGGTGGCTGCAGGAAGAAGTCGTGTTACTTTTCTGAGGAGACCATCATGCCAAACTTTGTCAAATGCTTGGGAGACATCAATAAACAATGCTGAACAAAACAGCTTTTTCTCGAAGGACGACCTGATAGCAGTAACAATTCTGTGAACCTGCTCTGTAGTTCCATGACCAGCCCGGAAGCCGAACTGATGTTGTGGAATAATATTTCGCTCTGCTAGATGGGGCGTTATTTTCTGGAGGAGGCCCTTTTTGAACAGCTTTGAAAGGATGGATAATAAACTGATAGGTCTGTATGACGTAATTTGAGTAGCGTCTTTACCCGGTTTTTGAATCATGACTATTTCTGAAATTTTCCAAGAGGACGGGAAAACCCCCACTCTTAAGATGGCATTAAGAATTAATAATAGAATTCTCACAGCGCAATCTGGCAAGTTCTTAGCATTGAACTAGTAATTCGATCAGCGCCGGTCGATTTTTTCGCATCAAGATTTTTGATTGCCATTTTAATTGAGGGCAACCGCATCTTTATATGATTTTCAATGGAATCGCTGAAGTATGTAGGATTAATATCACTATTCATTTCATGTGGAGAGAAAACGTTTTCCAGATGGCTAGCAAAAGCATTTGCTCGTTCAATAGGATTTTTAGACCAACTAAGGTCCTCAAGTCTTAGTGGAGGTTCTGAGGAAGTAGGGCACTTCATATGCTTCACAGCTTTCCATAGGCTGTGGTCGGTTTTTGTTATCGGAGCGCAGTTACTTAAATAGTCATATTCTGGGAGAGATGAGAGCTCACATACATTTTATATTTTAGCCAGTTCGTATACTGGTTCGGATAGAACGTAAGAGATACTTCAGAGTTTATAAAACTATTACGTAGTGTAATTATAGTCGGCGAATGATCAGATGATAAGTCTTCTATTGGACTAATCAGAAGTTGGTCACGTTTAATATTTTTAAGAACAGTGACGTCAATAAGGTCTGGCTTTTTGTACAGACTATAGGCCAGTATATGGGCTCAACGCCAGATACAACATCTAGACTATTTTGACCAATAGCATTGCACAGCTGCCTACCTCTTGAGCTAATAAGTCTAGAGCGTTGTAGTCGCCTGCTGCCAGGAACTTGTGACCCAGTGTCGCGAAGAAGCTTTTGAAGTTGTCGCTATAAATTATGTATTTAGAAGACAATATACACATGAGATTGTGGTACAAAAATCAATAAGACTTATTTAGGTTGACTGGATGTAATCCTTCCCAAATTCTGGTATAACAAAGTCCCTTACATCTTTACGCACAATGACGGCCGTGCCACCGCATGCATTTTCACTTGGATGTTTAGTGTCATATATAATGAACCCATTAATTTTGAAGCAATTCTTTACGGCAAAATGTGTTTCGGATACCAAAAGGATGTCTATTTCCTGCCTGTGTACGAAATCTTCTACCTGGTATCGTTGAAGACCTGAGGGCTGCTCCTTAGTACTTGGGCATATGAAAGATTTTTCACGTTGGGCCTATTTGATGTTGATAAGCCATCCAAGTGTTGTAGGGCATAGTACATTTTATTCCCATGTACACCATTAGGTATTGCAGTAGCTTTAGTATTAAGGCTCGGGTAGTTCAATTCGCGATATTTCGCATTTGCGCGACTTCGAGGTTGATTCGATTTTTTTATCCTCTCGAATACTTCAGATCCTCTATAATTAGCAGACTGTCTTCCACCGCAATTGCTGCACTTTCTCACATTCAGGTCGTTTTTAGATGCTGTACACTCCGTGGTTTTATGCACGTTACCACATACTACGCAAACAGATGGTAGCTTGCAGTAAGTTTTTGTGTGGCCAAACTCTTGGCAATTGCTATTATTCTTCAGTTAAGAAGATATCTCAAATTGTAAATAGGATGCGTTAAATTTTTAGTCTTAAGAAGAGCTGCATTAAAAGCAATTTCTACACGGTGCATTGGTTGGGAAATTGTACCTTTGTTATGTATATTGCGCAGATTTTGCACATGGTAACCTTCATTTTCAATAGCTTTCTTGATTTCTTCAACAGGGACGGAACTGTCAATGCCCTTTACCACAACCACGAACCCCTTAGCATTTTTAAGTTGGTACATGTAGTAATTCTTTTTTTCGGCGTTAAGACTATTAACAATTAGGCGATAATTTTTGTCAGTATGGGCTTGGATTATGGTTTCTGTATCTGTCCCTTTCGTATAGAAGCTATGTAAAAACTATCTTTTCCCACAATCTTTGATAAAAGATTTACAATAGCGTTCGATGTTTGCTCGCGCAAATATATAGGTGGAGGTTTGTGTTCCTTACACTCAGGTTCTACTGGTGCATCGTCTGTGGGTGCGAGTATTGAAAAACTATTTTCGGAGACTGGTATCGCAGCTGCCTGACTGCCTTTATACTGTTTAGTTGTGCACTCCTGTGGATTAGTTCTAGGACTAGCCTTACGCTTAGTAACAGTTACGTATCTGTGCATGCCGGTTTGTATTTCCTTACCTGCCGGAGTAGAATCTGTCTTTGGTGTTGGTGTATCAACCTAAGTCTTCGGAATGGTTCCTGTTGGACTAGTTACCTTGTCAAACTGGCGCGTAAAAATTTGCGCGTCCACAATCGCATTTTGCGTTAAAGAGTGGGTGATATTTTCAGGCCTGGCTGTTAAACATGCCCCGTCGTCCTTCTTATTATTCATACTATCTGAGAACACATAGTATGCATTGTTCCTACTCAGTTTTTCGTTTGGCTTGTCATTTATGTTTTCGCTTGTTTTTGTTTTTTTTTATTTAATGATATCATTTTTCTCTATATGGGTCCCAACTTGAAGTCGTTATCTAAATCCGTAGTGCAGTTACCCCTATGATGACCCCGAGGGTCCCTTTGCATGCAGTGAGGTCCTCGCAAGGGTTGACACAAGACCTTATGGGCGCTTGTGTTCAGAGCCAGGTCGGGTGTTAATTAGGATGTCGTATCAACTAAACCTGCACGGCCAACTTAACGGCAACGTGATTTAGAGCGTTCTCCAAGTCCTTGTTAAGGTTTTACCGGGACGGAAGGCAGCTGCGACATTAGCCTGGAAGCCGTTTCCACGCGATGTCACTCCCGTGTACTAAGGTAACAGAATGCCACAGCTGTCAGCCCATTTGCAACCAATTCCAATAAATAATCAAAATCAAATACATAGTATTTGCCGGTCCATCAACGTTACAGTAGTAGCCTGAGATGCACCGGTGTTCGCATGCCTTTCAGGTTACTATCTGCATATTCGCATACACACTTTAGCTACCGCCAGATCAGGTGATCCGGACGGCATTACCAGGGAATACCACGTGGAGTTAGTGAGATGCTTGAGCAGTTCAGTGAAGGAATCACCTCTGGCTATTCCCAAGTGAATAGCGATCAGAAGGCTTTCAGCCTCCATGAAATACCCCATTCCCCAAAAGATGACCAGTTTTTTCAATGCGGGATTCATACGCTGCCCGAAATATGGAAGAGAGTAGTGGCCAGCGATGGACAAAACTTGAATCATAAATGTATAACCAGTTTATTACAATAAAGCCTCGAATATCAGAAAAAAATGGCGCAAGTAAACTTGTACGCATAATATTTATTAAAAATTTCGGAAAGATAAATAATATTGCCAAATTGTTTTTATTATGAAGCCATAATGGAACCACAAACGTTTTTTAAAACATAAGAACGGAAGATGGAAATACAAGCAAAGATTTTATAAAAAAGTAAATCATTTCGTTCAAGTAAGTGATTCCATCAATTTGATTCGTGCGATCGTGGCCGATATCGACCTATATAATCGACAGCGCTGTGGTACCTTGCATATAGCGCTTTCCAAAGTTGAACTTGAGTCGCTCCTCCAGGGCAGGGCACCAGCAGAGAAGATGTTTAACAGTTTCCTCCACGTTTTCGTCTTGACAACATCTACAGCAGTTGTTTGATGGCAAAAACATTCTCCTAACATGGTTGCCAAAACTGCAGTGGCCTATTACCACTGCTACCAGATTTCTCAGTTGTGCTCTCTGAAGTGTCATTAAATCTCTGCTGCGATTGCTTTCAGCCTAAGCCAGATCATCCTTGCCGTACGCACATCCATTCGTCCCTCCATCTGGACTGTGCTCATCCCAAAAATATGATCTCGATCTGCTAAATATTGGCAAAGCAACAGAAGGATTCCGAAGGGCGTGTTGGTATTCTGCACGGTCCTTTACCCAATATAAATAAAATTTGAAGGTAAAACAACGTTTGACGGGTCACCTAGTACTTGTATATTTTTAAATATTTAACAAAATATTAAATTTTACATGTGCTTAATTCCAGAATTGTGTTGGCTTTTTAATTTATTGTCTTCTTCATGATATTCTCATGAGTTATATATTCAGTACAATAAGTATCGAAGGGGATAGCATATCCATATAGACCATTTCATCAGACGCTACTCTTAAATAAAATCCCAACATTTCTTGGCGAACATTAAAACCTTTACATTGTAAGAACTATTGACTAAATAAGAATTATTCGTCAATAGTTCTAAAAAAGATTCAAATATTTAAACAAAAAACTCAATAAGTATTGAACTGAATAAACAAACTTCCCAGCCAACATTTTAAAATGGAAAACTATATATTATATTTTTATTCTTCCTTTCTCTTTTCTTTTTGAAATGTTTTTTTAAAATTTTTTTTTTACATAAACAGAGAAACATAAAAAATATTTCACGTTCTTGTATATTTCTTACGTTATTGTTATTATTTTCGTGACACGTTTTTTAACAAGTCACGGTATTGTAGCATATAACGTTTGCTATTAAGGTGGTGAAATCAATCTAGAGCTATGAGTACGGTAGCATGCACTGGTTTCCGGCTCCAATCTCGTCGGCTAACGGGTGGGTTCCTTTTGAATACTCAGCTCATGATTTAGATATATTTTAGCTACCAGAACGATAATAATAATTTGCATGCATGTTACAGTTTAAATAGAAATAGAGGAGAGCTTTGAGAGCTCATATCAAACTTGAAGAATAATTACACATTTGAGCTGTGCTGTTGTTGTTATTAGCACAACTAGATTTATCCCGCCCTACCATGATCATGTACTATTCAACCTGCATATTATACATGATCCTAAATATTTTTATCTAATCAACAGCAGCTTAGAAAATCAGAAAATTAGAAGCTTAAAAATTCATTTCATGCAACTGTAATTAAAAGAATTAGATAAATATACATATTCGTAGGTATATAATACAAAAAGAAATTTGAAATCCTTTACTTATTAATAAAAACACTACATCGTAAAAAAAATTCAGAATAATTAAGAAAACTAAGTAAGCAAAAATCACTAAAAATAATTTTAATATGTATGTAACAAAATTTTACGCCAAACAACAAACTTGACTACTCAAATGTTTCGCGACAAATTACAAGACTAAAAAATTCATTATGTTTTTCTATGGGTTTCTCTTGTTTATAAATATAATAACACACTTTATATTCAATTAATCAAACATGTATATTAATTGAACATAACAGTGAGGTTCATAGTTATTAACATTTAGGGCAATAAAGATTCAACAGAATTTAATTTGGCTAGTTTAGTATCTTCTGTTTTTTTTATGTTTAGTGAAAATATATATGTTTATGTTTAAGTAATATGAGAAATTTAATAATGAAACTTACATAATTGTTAAGTCTCCATCGATGAAAGATATCCTTCAGCAGGAACGTTTTTGCAGCTTTGAAGAAACTTAAAATCGGATGAAAGAGTGATTAAAATATTACTGTAAGAGAATATTGGTAAAGTCCAATTCATTCATATATATATATATATATATATATATAAATACTATATATATTTATATATGTACATACATATGGATATTTAATCTGCAGATACAAATAACCTCACATATAGGCTCTGTTATACTAATTTTGCAGTATTTAAAAAAATTATAATAAATTTTTTCTTCTTTCTGCGTTAGTATACCAAAAAGTTATTGTTTTATAATTTTTTTCTTTCTTGCAAATGAATTTTTTTTCTACACCAAATGTGTACGTATGCATGGAAGTAAAGCTTTTGAATAAAAAAACTTAAATGAAAGGAATATCAAAAGCAACACAAATTTATAGCAAACATATATGTATATGAATATGTAATCGTAGTTTAGATTATCAATTTTTTTTGTTTGTTATTATTTTGTTTTTTAAGAATCACTTAAGCTACGGTCACATTACACAAACATTTGTCGAAATAAGCGTAACCACTACTTTTAGGCAAATGTTTTTATAATCTAACATAAATTGTATTACATGAAATTAATTAAAATAATAAAATAATGCAAGCATGTTTTACTTTCTTCAAAATATATAAACTTCTATATAGATGACTTAGTGGTCACGCTTATTTCGACAAATATTTGATTAATGTGACCATACCTTTAGTAACACTTTTTCACCATTTTCGCTATTTTCCCCATTTTCCTTGATACAGTACTCTTAGGGTTTGAATTTGCCTATAGTGTCTGCGACCCTGAACAACATTTATGTACGGCCTTTCTTCCTTCTGTTTTATTTTTTTTTTCTTTTGGCTAACTCCTTGCACCAGATGTGATATCCGGGTTTCCGTTGAGGGTTTATCATGCCCATGCAAAATTAAATGATACGAGCCTCAATGACTGAATGACTGAAGATTACTAGCAAGCTAGGGATGAAGTAGAAGTAACCAAAATGAATCAATATACATTGGAGGTATTCCACATTACTTAGGTATTACCTTTTCTTATTTTCCTGTATCCTTCTCCCAAGTTAGTATTGATAGATTTCACTAGGTTATTTAATTTTTATATATATATATTTTTTTTTAATGCCAAAACTTAAGCACATGAATATTATTTGTACAGAAAAACTTAAAGTGAATCAACTGTATTAATTTCAATTAATCGATCTTAATACTGTCGTTGATGTTTTGTTATAAATGCGTGTCAGCCTACAGATTACGCATTTATACCACAAAAATGAATCCGTTATTGGAAATGTCGTGTGACAAAACATATTGTTTTTCAATTTATCTTAACAATTTATGCACCTCTACCTGAGGCACCCCAGAAACACATGTACTTTATTTCCAATTGAAGGTGACTAAATGTCAGCTTTTTCCCAAACTTTAAAAACTTATTAAACCAAATTGAAGATAATTTCAGCCTACTGATATACAAAAAATTTAATCTAATTTTAAGGAAATCTACCCTATGGCTGAATACTCTAACTTTTATTTGTTTATTATTTGTTTAATTTCTTCCTAAGAAAACGATATTATAACATGTTTACTTTATATCTGTTAGGTACTTTCTGGAGCTGCATGTTAATGAAATGTACAGAATGTTTTTTTTTTCTTTTCACATGAATCTGTTTACATTAATTAACATTTCTATCTACATTTTTAGTAAATACTGTTACAATTTAAAGAGGCTTTTTTTTTTAAACAGTATTTTTTTTCCGCTACAAGCGCCTCTACAGTATATCGCTTTCAGTAAGAGTATATTTTTGGTTAGTTACCGGACATGTCATTTGGAAACGATTGGTCCAGTATTTCCAGTATGGTTGTTTAAATAGTTTTATATTAAACTTAATTATTGGTTCTTCTTATTTGCACTTTATTTAAACAAATTTATTTGAGTTTGAGATCATTTTTATAAATTATTTTATTTAAATATATAGGGTCCGCCAAATAACTTTGTTTTTGAATATGCTATAAAAACATCGAGTGTAGCTTCGGCTGTGTGGCACGTAGCGCCATCCTGTTGAAACCAAATGTTGCCAATATCCTCCTCTTCAATTTTTGTGAACAAAAATTCGTTCAACATGGCCCGATAACGATCGCCATTGACTAACAGCCACTCCTTGCTCATTTTCGAAGAAAAATGGCCCAATTATGCCTCTGGACCAAAATCCGCACCAAACAGTGACTCGTATTGGGTGCGTCGGCTTTTCAATGTATGCGTATGGGTTTTCTGTTCTCCAAATGTGACAATTTTGCTTGTTTACATACCCGCCAAGATCAAAATGAGCTTTATCTGAAAAGATGATTTTTTTTGGCGAAATCGGCATCTTCTTTAAGTCGATCGCAGGCCCACTTAGCGAAGCGAAAACACAACCATATTGTTTCAGCGGAAGGATAAAACTAATTATCTGTCAAATCAGACATGAGCTAAGTGTTACCATTCACGAAATAAGCACTAGTTGAAAAAAAAACGTTAGATTGCGGACCTAATATAATTTTATTTTAGCGGAATATTGAAATAAAAATAATAAAATTATATTTTATTAAAAAATAGATCAAAACTCGGAACACCAAAATACATTGTAGAGATATGGTTCCTTCAGCAAAGTTTCTTATTTTGATCCCTAGAATACGATTTTTCTTATAATTTTAGCGATTTTTTTGCCTCCATACAAATCGACCCGCCTTAATATACATTTATTGTATTTTGAGTATTTAATTTTGTCTTCATCTTTACTGTTTTGTTTGTTATCTAAATATAATTACCTTCCCTATGACAATAACAAATTTATAGGGCAATAATTGGAAATTATTTATATTGTTAATTTTTTTATGAGTTTATTGCTATAAAAAGACATCAATTGTCTTCTTTATATATATTTAATAAAAAAATACCACAATTATTTTAATATATACACAAAACCACTTAAATGTACAATTATAATTTTACCACAATCGTCCACATTTGTTTTAATATTTTGAAAGGGTAACAGTGTTATCTATTTGTCATTTTACATTGTATATATATAAATAACCTTATTCTAATTCCTGTTTTTTTCTTTTAAATTTTATTGTTTTTATTCTAGCTTTTCATTTCTATTTCTTAATGCAATTTTTTTTAACTCTTCGTATCGAAGACATTTTAAAAATGAATTTTCACTTTCCTGTGTAATCGCGCAAGAAATTTACAAGAAAGTAGCTTATTTCAATGAAATTTTTTTCATAATACGTATACAAAAATTTCAAGAAAGTACTTTCCTGTGTAAACGCAAGGTTAGCCAAGGACTTTTTTTTTTAAATTTTTTTCTTTAATCTTATAAAACATCAAAGCTGCTTTATGTACCTGTGAACAAGTGGTAATACATATGTATCATGCAAGCAATAATTTTAAACTTGTGTAATTTTAAACTTGTGTAATAATTATTGTTTTTAGTTACTTAGCTTTATGTTGAAGAACATGTTCAAAATATTATTAATTTTTTTTGCAGCAATTATTTCAACTACAACAAACACAATACTAGGACAAGAGTCATCATTCTTTAGAAAACCATGGCCAACGTACAGCCTACAAAATATGCCACAAACACGATTCACATGTCATGACAAAATACTTGGCGGTTATTATGCAGATCCGGAAGCTCAATGTCAAATGTTTCATGTTTGCGTTAAAGTTGCTGCAGTGGGGGTAAGTCAAGTAATAATTATTTACATACTTACGTACGTACGTATGTGTATTTATGCACAAAATTTAATTATACAATTTAACTCAATTTTCTTAAATAAATATAAACGAGTTCATGACTGCTTGCTACATACAGAAAAAGAGATGAATGGTGAAATGAAAATAATTTTTTAAACAAAAACTTTTTGCCATTCCCATCAATAAGAGGAGCTTTTCTTAGCTTTCTCCAGCGATGGACCCACAACAGCAAATTCAACAGTATTCAGTATCCCTACGTATTACATTTTACCACCTTTTAAAATTTATCCATCCACTGATGGAAAACAAAATATTCTTGTATCCACTTTGTCATTTAGTGCAGCATTTTGTTATTGCATTTTAATTTCATAGGATTTGTTGCTTTTAAATTTCAATTCATGTTGTTTTAAAATTTTTACACAGGCTGATCACCACGAGAACAGTGTGTAACATAAATTTTGTTTTTATACCCTTCACTGTAAGTAGGAAGCGGAGTCGATTTAGTGATGTCCATCTGCCTGTCCGTCAAGTCGTTGAAATTATCTTTCTGAAGTCCCTAGGCAAGATAAAAAAGTTTAGCATACCAATCTGTCAGTTGTGTCTGTTAGATTCTGGCTATTGAAATTCAGCCAGATCGGTCCGTAAATGGCGGAAATATGAGTCAAAAGCCTCAACTACTTCTATTTTTGACCATTTTTGAGTTGGTACAAAAAACGTGGTATGCAGTTTTGTTTGAAAAAATAGTCATTCACCTGTGCAAAAAATGAGAGCCATAGGTCCACAAATGACGGAGGAATATCAAAAATACAACCGAAATTTTAGATTTTCATTCATTTCTGCTCTGTTTTTTTATCTAAACTAAAAAAAATTACTACAAAGTTTTTTTATACAAAATATTAATAGTAGGTCAGGTTAGGTTAGGTTAAAGAGGCGCCCGAAAGACAGAAAACAAGAGCTGGGCTCACTTGGGTCCTCTGACGTGGTCCCTTTGTGATACCTGTATAGAGGAAAATAAAGAAGAGGAGGGATAGTAACAGAAGAGTGATGGGGAGGAAAGAAGATAGAGAAGGAAAGTGAGTGAGTCCGTCACAAAAACCAACCGCTGCTTCTAATGAAGCCAAACAGCATGTCGACACTTGCATTCGACAGCGCAGTGAGACCCTGCAGACGTCGCTCACCGAAGTGGATCATGCGCCGATCTTCCAGGGCCGGACACTGGCAGAGGAGGTGTTCCACAGTTTCCTCCTCCTCCTCGTCCTGACAACTTCTACAGTAGTCATTATAACGCAAACCCACTCTTCTAGCATGGTTGCCAAAGTTGCAGTGTCCCGTTACTACAGCCACCACATTTCTCAATCGGGCTCTTTGGAGCCCCAACAAATCCCTATTGCGACTGCTATCCAGCCTAGGCCAGATCATTCTTGCCGTATTACACGTCCATTCGTCACTCCATCTGGACTGTGCCTTTCGCAAGAATATGCTATCAATCTCTTTTTTACAGACCGATAGAAGGATGCCACAGGGCGCATTAGCATCTTGCTCTGGTCCCATGTCCACGCACCCAAATGAGGGTGATCACCGAATCTGCCATTCTATTTAAGGATGTGCGGCATTTTTGACCTGTTGGGATGTCGAATAGACACCCGCTAAGGACATGATTGCAGTCCCACTGTCAGTATAAATGCGAATATTCCTGCCAAATACTCCAAGATACCACAGCCAGTCTGCTGCTTGCTTTATAGCCATCACTTCGGCTTGTACAGTGATGCATTGATTAGGGAGTCTGAAGGATATACTAGTCCCAGACTCCTCAATATAGACTCCACCTCCAACTCCAGAACTATTCTTGGAGCCATCGGTAAAGACATCCAGATCTTCTCCTATAGAAGACGATCCCATTAAGATTCCCGTTTCGTCCAAAATCGTAAATCCGAAGGTCCTCTGTAGGAATGGTCTTGGAGTGACATAGTCAATAAGGTTGGGAATATCCCCCCAAGTACCAATTATCCCCGAATGTCACCATGATCTATGGTTCCACTCCCGCCAATTTCTCAGCTTGTAGATCAACTGGCAGCCAATTTAGCATCGTAAAGAGTGCCTTATTAGGCGTTGATCTCATGGCTCCTGTAATCAAGGTGGCCATGCATCTGAAAATCCTCTCAAATCAGGATCGGTTCATAGTCGTGTTCAGTGCTTTCCACCACACCACGGCTCCATAAAACAAGATGGGCTGAATCACCATCTTGAATAGCCAGTGAACGTTGCGAGGATTTAAGCCCCATTTCGTCCTATGGCCCTCCTGCAGGCGTATATCGCCGCATTTGCCTTCGAGGCCATTGCCTCTACATTCTCCTTCCATGAGAGTTTCCTATCCAGAATCACTACCAGGTATTTTGCACTGGCAGAAAGGCTCAGTTCCGAGCCGTTTAGCCTTGGCAATCTGAATGCAGGAACCTTGTATTTTCCCGTGAATAACACAAGTCTGCGACCAAAAAACTGCATAGGATTTTTTTACATTTTCTTACAAATTTTGATGCGCTAAACTCAAATCCGTTTTCGGATTTTCTCCATCACGTAGGGATTGTTTTTTATGGGGGTGGCAATTTTTTCCCCTTAAATTAGTCAGGTACGAAGATATATTTTAGCCTAGCTCGAGAACGGGTCATTAGATTTTCATAAGCAAAACACCAAGAGAAGCGTAACAAAATTATATTTAATTCAATATAATATAATTTTTTTCTATATTTTATCGGTTTGGAATTATTCAAAAATTTAAGAGCGGAAAAAATTTTTTTCTTGCAAAATTCGCAATTTTTTCAGTTTAAAAATGCAATAAAAAAAAGAAAAAGCAAAAATTTTATATTTTGCACATTTTTCTGAAAGCTAAGTACCTCAAGAATAAAATAAGGTATAAATCATGAAAATCGAATAACAAATGCGGATTTTATTCTCAATTTACCGCAGGTACCTAATATTGAACGAATATGTTGGACATTTATGGCCTTGAAAAAAACCAACCCTATTATCTCACACATCGATTAGCGAAGGTCTGCTATTACAAATTAGCGTATTTTTCGCAGAAAGGATTATTTGTTTTTCCTTGAAGTAATAAACGTGTACACTAATTAATAGATAGTGCTAATTGTTTCTTGGAATCTGTTTAAGACTTTAGGTACTACCTAATGTTAATATGCATTTGAAAAGATGACCGGAGAATCGGGTGTATGTGTCTGTGTGGTAATAAGGGAAATGACAGGTACGCATGTGTACCAAATTAGTTTTAAGATTTAGTATTTAAGGAAGATAGTTTTTAAAAATAAACAGAGTTTTTTATCAACCATCGTAGAGTGAATTTACAACCGCTCAACATTAAGTGAAAACAGCAGTGTTTTATTTTACATCGCTTGAAACAAAGAAAATCTCTCAGAGGACATACTGATATTCAAGTAAACAGTGCTGTTGTCTGTTAATCATGGCTACAAGGAGTTGAGTTATTTCTCCAAACAGTTTTTGTTATATCTGTGGTGAATTCACTATTAAAAGTCAACAGAGAAATATAAGTGATTTTGTAAGGAAAGTTTATTTTGCCTACTTTAAATTAAAACTTGGTCATCAAGATAAACCATGGGCCCCGCATAAGGTGTGTAGAAGATACGAAGAAGATCTTCGTTTGTGGTTTAAGGGAAAGAAAAATGCATTTCGATTTGGAATTCCTATGATATGGCATGAGCAGAAAAATCACACCACTGACTGCTACTTCTACTCAGCTGACGTAAAGGGATTCAATTCAAAAAACAAAAGAAACATAAGTTATCCTAATTTGACTCAGCTATACGTCCAGTGGCCCATAGCTCCGAGATATCTATCCCGCAGATACCTTCCAGTTTGGATGAATACCCTAGTGAGTTGGAGGATGAAGCTACATTACCTCCTCCGGGTGAATCAAGCTCAGGAAAAGGACTCGGGAAAAGGACTCGTCAAAGTATCAAGGAAAAGAAGAAGAGGTTTCATAAAGAACATGAATAAGTATACATATGTATCAAAATAATGTTTCGTTTGCTTTAAAAAAAATATTTATAGCCTATTTCACAATGAAGAAAGAAAACCTATGCGAAAGAAAGCTAGTCACTCACTTTCGAATCAAATTGGATTTCTGAGTGTCACCTACTTTCGTTCGCATGCGCTTACGTGTCTAAACATAATAAAAAGATTTTTGCATTTAATTTAATAAAAAGTAAAACATAAAGAGTTTGTGATACTTTGTGCACAATAAATTTGAAAAAATAATAAACATAAAGAGCAATCATCAATTGCTTCCACCTCAGAATCGAACACTGCACCAATAGGCGTTGCAGGTGATGATAAATGCAGTGTTCGGTCTATGGCCACTTCCAATTCTGTTAAATTTGAGTATCGGTAGAGTCCGCCACTTGTTTCTTTTAGACTGTTCTTATTGTCAGCAATTTTTTTCTTAGTCCTTGACTTAAGATCTGCCCAGGACTGTAAATAAAAATTGTTAGAACACAATCAAAAATGTATCCCAAAGAAAAGGTCGGTTTCGGTTATTTCAAGAGAGACGAAAATAACCAAAAAGAACAAAAACGAAAAAAGACATTATCAAAAACCAATATGTATTTTTTTGTTTTTGGTACTCCTAGGACATTGGAAATATACTTCAAAACCCTCCTTAAGATTAAATTAACTTACCTTTTTCCACTCAGCAATAGAACGTGTTCGAGGCCCATCGGAATTCAGCTTTGAGCAAAGCTTGTTCCACTCCTTTTCTAACATATTTTTGTTAGCCCCGAAAACTGGAGCACCCCTTGCTAAATTAGTGTTCTCTTCCATATGCTGCACTAGCATACGCAGTTGCTTCATTGTTGATTTTTTTAAGCTGAAACAAAATCATTGTAAATAATATGAATTTATTTTTATTTTTAATAAATAGTTTACTTACCTCTTGTTATCCATCTGTGTAAAAAACCAAAACACTTTTTTTTTCAATAAATAATTTTTTTATTGTAAAAAACAATTTCCTCGTCAGTTTAATAATAAACGAAAGCCAAATAGCAAGTGACTGATTTTGACATTTGCTTTCGCAGTGTTGACAAAGACTTCGTTACACAGAAAACGATTTTTTTATGAAAACATTTACGTTTTATTTATTCTTTCGAGTCATCGTTCGCATAGAAGTAAAGAACAGGAATCCAAATCCATTTTCTTTCGCTTAGTAAGCGAATGAAAATGTTCTTTCTTCATTCTGAAATATTCTGTTATTGTTTGAAAATTTTGAATAAAGGAGTGCTTTAATCAGTTTTTTGTGTTTGAATTTGCAAAAAATCCTTGTGATAGAAAAAAATGGCCATCACTTTTGAAATCAGCGCACTGTAAAACATATAATTCAGTAAAAATATCTCATTCAGCTGAAAAAAAATTTTTTTCGCAGACCTGTGTAATACAAGTTCTGTCTTTGTCGGATTGACGTTTAGTCCCACTGACTTACTCCTGTTAGTGATGATTCTAAGCGCCGTCTCCATTCTCAGGGATAATGTATCCAGACAGATTCCTGATATCTCCACCGCGACATTGTCTGCATATGCCACAGTTTTGAAACTAATGGAATCCATCCTCCTGAGAATTGCATTTATGTTTATGTTCCATAAAAGCGGTGATAGGACCCCTCCTTGAGGTGTGCCACTTACAGTCGATCTGGCTGACCCAGCGAGGATTCTATAATCCTCCCCGAAAGTAGTCTTCTTACGAATCCAATAATCACAAGATCAGGCTGCTGGCCTGACATTGTTGAAAGCACCTTCTATATCCAGAAAGGCCGTCAAAGTGAAGTTCTTGAACTCCAATGAGCTCTCTATGTAGCCCACAAAATGCGCATAATCTGCGCTCACCAATGTAATATCCAGCACCTCCTATCTGTTAGTGACCACGAAGATGGGCTCCGAACCTCTATTTACTACCACTAAATTCTGGTCTAAAATAAAGTCAAAAATGCACTCACCTCTAGTGTTGACGTCTGCACTGCCCCACACTGTGTGATGCGCATTGGCATCGGCACCAATTATCAATGGGATGCCTTTGCCCCTCGCTAGCTCTACCATGCCTCTCGTCAAGTTGCTTGGCGGAAGGTCAACAAGGTCATGCGCCATATAGCACGACTGGATCCAGATGGTTGTTCCGTCCTTTTCCCATGTCGCGCTCACTGTGTCTTCATCACTGTAATCAGAGATAATGAAGATATTAAAATGCTTTTTAGCCAGGCTCGAATCCTACCTGTACAATTTGCATATAACAATTTATAGCCCTTTGCGCTGAGTCGAAGAACCTTGCCATCATGATACCAGGGTTGCTGTATCAGCGTCACATCCTCGTCTCGGTCTGCAAGACGAAGGAGCAATGCAACGGATGCTGCCTTGCAGTGATGCAAATTAATTTGCGTCACTGTCGCCATCCGGGTCGTAGTTGATGGTAACGTCGACATCCTCTGGGTCTGAATCAGATCCCAGAAGCTTGTCTTCGTCCTCAACATTCAGGTCGCCGAGTAGTTCCCCAACCATGCTCGTGACAGATTGGGAATCCTCTGGGCATCCTGCCTGTACGGTTGCGTCGGCCACGACCCTGGCTTCGCCTTCCTTGGTCATAGCTCCTGGTTTTGCAGAATCCTCCTTGTCATCACCACGATAGATGCTCAGCTTGATACTTCCGAAGCCGTAAAATACCTTGCCTTGCATCTGTCGTAGTGGAGCCAAGGATTCCTTATTCAGGACCATGACCACTTTCCTCTTCTTGCCTTCGGGAGCGCCAACCTTGACTACCTTCCAATCATGGGTAGGCAGAGTAGGGTTGCCACTCCTGATGTAAGACAGAATGGTTTTGGGGTCGTGTGGCTCGGACGAAATGGTCATGACTGATCTCGGCCTGCGAGGTATATCGCAGACCGCTATCACGTCCAACCGCGCACCCGGCCACACTTCCCCTATTGCCGTAACAGCCAACTTAAGTAAGTTGGCTGATCGCTCATTGGAGCAGGCTAGGAGCTTTATATGCCTTTGAAAGCAGCCTGCATCCGAATTCTGCGGAGGGGAACCCGGATTCTCTTCAAGAATCCTGAAGTACACCCCTAGAAGCTTCTCCTGTATTATCTCCCATTTCGCATGGGAGATTGCTCCGTCGCTGTCACTGCAGTCGACAATAGCCCTTACGAGTGAGTTCTTCGCAACTTCACTGAACGGCCTATTGACAACTACAGGTTGCGCTCTCTTTGGCTTTTTAGACGCCAGCTGAGTAGCCGCCTCCTCCTCCGATCTCTGTCGCTTTGTCGCTACAGGAGCTGAGAGGAGGGAAGCGTCCAGTTCAGCTAGACGATTTTTTGCCCATATCAAGGAGGCCTTTTGCTCGCTAGTTAGCGATTCGATAGATTTGCTGCCATGCTTATTTGTAATACGCATAGCAGCTCTCCTTTCTGCAAAAGCCCTCCTTTGCGGTTGTGCCCCTGAGGCATTGGTGGATGTACACGACCCTGATGTTGTGGGTCGGTCCTCACCAACTACTCCAGGAGCAGTTTCCTTTCTGGCCGCCTTGGAAGTTCCTGCCACTGGCTTTGATACTTCCACTGCGTCAGATCCACCTATATTGACGGAGGTTACCACGCCAATATTGGTGGTATGCAACCCGCTTGTTACAGCGGGTGCTCTGCAATCGGCCAACTTGGTTTACCTTGTCGGCTTTTTGCGTTGTTTTGTTTTGTTTTTTTTATAATTAGTTTCCATGCAGATCCCACGAGTATGCCCGTAATGATAAGGACCATCCATGCAGTGACGGCATACATGGACTAGGCAACTATTAGCGACTAGTTCTCTTTAACCACTTACTAGCCATTCATGTTCTGGGCACTGCTACCAACCACCTCAACATTACAAGTGGGGGGATAAGGATGTGGGGGATGGGAAGGGAATGAAGGTATGGGATAGTAGGACTGGGGTTGTATATTTTTTTCATCACAAATAACAGTCTATGCAAAAAAGAAAAAGATCAGTCCAGAAATGGGCAAGAAAAATCAAAAATACAACTAATTTTTCACATTTTCCTTAATTTTTTTTTTGCTTTTGCTTTGATTTTTTATGGAAATTTTTAAGCTGTCATTTGCGTAAGGCTTTGTACACACAAACAGGAAACCTAATCTTTATGAAAGAGAATTTTTTCAATGTTTGTCGTTAATTAATTATTTAATGAAATATGTTTTCCTTAAAAGTTTTTTGCAAATATTTTCAAAATTACATTATCTTTCTTAGAATTTCTTTTTTTATTAATTTAAAAATTTAGTGCTTTTAAAAATTGGGTTTTTAGAAGGGGTTATTTCTTAGAACTCGTTGCTTTTAGTTTCTTGAACCGAAATGAATTATTTATTTTAGGATTAATAAAACGATAGGTATTCGATAATTTTTTTTATCACTATTTGTTATTTTTTTTATATATAATTTTTTATTTGTAAGCTTATATGACCTTTTTTAATGAAAGTTTATTAAGTTGAGATCGTATTATAAAAATTTATTTTTTTATCGATATAATAAATAGATTTTTATATGTAATATGCCTTCAAACTTAATAAACTAGACTTTTCAATTACATAATATGTTTTAACGTAAATATGGTAAGTGCATACATAGATAAAGGGTATTTTTTATAGACGTATAGAATTTTAAGTTGGCATTACTGTTCAAGATGGCGACCGATTTAACAGCTGTCAAGTGATTTATTCTCAGTTTGGCTTGGCAATTCATCATGAATAGACTCACGGTCATCAAGTAAGGCATAGATTCGTCGAATGGGCCCAAAACGAGATTGCCGTTGTTCCCGATTTTCACAAGCGAATTTTGTTTAGCGATGAAGCGCACTTTTGATTGAATGGTACGTCAACAAACAAAACTGCCGCATTTGGAGTGAATCTAATCCTCAAGTGTATGTCGAAACACCGTTACATCCAGAAAAACTGACTGTTTGGTGCGCTTTATGGGCTGGTGGAATCATTGGTCCGTACTTCTTCAAAAACAATGATGGCCAGAACGTTACAGTCAATGGTGATCGGTATACAGCCATGATTACTAACTTTTTCATTCCTGAATTGAACAACCATGATGTCCAGGAGCTGTGGTTCCAACAAGACGGCGCAACATGTCACACAGCTCGTGCCACAATCGAGTTATTGAAAGACATGTTTGGTGACCGCCCAATTTCACGTTTGGGACCTGTGAATTGGCCTCCAAGATCTTGTGATTTAACACCACTAGACTACTTTCTGTGGGGCTATGTAAAGTCATTGGTCTATGCGGATAAGTCGCAAACGCTTGACCATTTGGAAGACAACATTCTCCGTGTTATTGCCGATATACGGCCACAAATGTTGGAAAAAGTCATCGAAAATTGGACGTCCAGATTGGACTACATCAGAGCCAGCCGTGGCGGTCATATTCCAGAAATCGTAATGCCACAAGATTATATTTCGGATAAATAAAATTCATGTCAATCGAATAATCCATCGTTGTTTTATTGCAATTTAAAGTTCTATACGTCTATAAAAAACACCCTTTACTAATCATAGACGATTACGGGATGGAACAGATTTCATTGTAAAGAAAAGGTCGTGTAAATTTGTAATCAACCGCCCAAAAATAAGAATTTACTTAAGATTATTTAAATTTTTTTTTAATTCCCTCATATCACAATACTCTGAGGGATTTTTACCATTTCCTACTTTGCCGAGATACCATTCATAATTTTGCACCAGGAAATTACTAATAGCTAACTAGAATGAAATTGGGAAGTGTTTTAAGGCTCACGAGAAATTTCTTAGTTTTTATTTTATGATGCATAACGGAAATTGTCAAACTCCCTCAGAGTATATGGAAATTTAAAAATAATCCAAAGTAATTTCTGAGTATTTGGGTTTCAGATTACAAAGCTAAGCGACCTTTCTTTTAATATGATATGTGCCCATTCCGTAATCTTCTAGGATTCGTGCGGAAGCTGAGAAAATCTCTCAGAGCAACAGCACTTGTGTATATGGAAATTAAAAAAAAAATTTTAAATAATCCAAAGTAACTTCTGAGTATTTGGGTAGTAGATTACCAATCTAGACGACATCCTCTAAACTACTACTAAAAAAATATATAGAAGTATTTAGTGACGTAAGACGTATTTTATAAATATGCCATTAATACTATAAATATATTTACAAATACGTTAAAACACATGTAATTTAAATTCCCTCACTACATTTTTTACATGTTTTTGGTATTTAAGAAAAATGTGGAAAATGAAAAAATTTATATATATTTTCCTAACACAGTGAAGGGTATATACTCGTAAAACTCGACACAGCCGAATTTAACTTTTTAATAATAACATCAGATATGCTTTATAATTCGTAATTATAAATTATTTAAAATGATAAGCAATTGCAAATATTTCACAGAGTCCAATCTGGGAGAAACAGGACGAATCTTTTTTGTGAAAGAAAAAATAAAATTTTAATTTATAGTCTTGTTAAATAAAGAGTGATTTTTTTGCTATTATCTTTTTGGCAACACTAGTTTTGACAGCTCACGCACGTTTTGTATCTTGTGTCACTGTCAAACATCTTCAGTTTGGTCTATAATTTAATAATGAATCGTCTTACAAACGAACAACGCTTGCAAATTATTGAATTTTATTACCAAAATGCGTGCTCTGTTAAGAAAGTTCATCGCGCGCTTCTTCCATTTTATGGTCAGTTTAATCGACCTACTGAGGCTTCTATTCGGGCTATTATAACAAAATTTCCCACCAAATTTACATTGTTGGACATTAAACCACCAACACGCTTACGTAGAGTGCGAACTGAAGAAAATATCGCAGCCGTATCGGCCAGTGTTGGTGATGACCGTGAATTATCGATTCGGCGCCGTTCGCAGCAATTGGGCCTCTGTTACTCCACTACGTGGAAAATTTTGCGGAAGGATTTGGGTGTGAAGCCTTATAAGATACAACTGGTGCAAGAATTGAAGCCAAACGACCTACCACAACGCCAAATTTTTGGTGAATGGGCTCTTGAAAAGTTAGATGAAGATCCACTTTTTTATCGAAGAATTGTGTTCAGCGACGAGGCTCATTTCTGGTTGAATGGATACGTGAACAAGCAAAACTGCCGTATTTGGAGTGAAGAGCAGCCAGAAGCATTGCAAGAGCTACCAATGCATGCACAAAAAACAACCGTTTGGTGCGGATTATGGGCTGGCGGCATCATTGGGCCGTATTTCTTCAAAGATGATGCGAATCACAACGTTACTGTGAATGGTGAGCGCTACCGTGCGATGATAACAAACTTTTTTTTGCCCAAAATGGAAGAGCTTGACTTGCATGACATGTGGTTTCAACAAGACGGTGCCACATGCCACACAGCACGCGAAACAATGGACCAATTGAGAGGCGAGTTCGGTGAACAGTTTATTTCACGCTTGGGACCAGTCAATTGGCCGCCCAGATCGTGCGATTTAACGCCTCTAGACTATTTTTTGTGGGGCTATGTTAAGGCTAATGTCTATAGGGACAAGCCCGCTTCGATTGACGCACTGGAAGCCAACATTGCCAACATTATTCGTGAGATACCGGCCGAAATGTTGGAAAGAGTATGCCAAAATTGGACTAAGCGGCTGGACCATTTGAGGCGCAGCCGCGGCCAACATTTGCATGAAATAATCTTCAAACATTAAATTATATCGACCCAACTATCGATCCAAATAAATATTTCATGCATTTTTCTGAATTTTATGTGTTTTTTTTTTAAATTTCCGATAGTTCTTATAAAATCACCTTTTACAAATGCTCTTATCCAAAAAAAATTATCGTAGACTTTAAAGTAAATTTTTTTAAAAAATTATATGAAAAATTTCGTAACGTTGACATTAAAGTCTACGTTAATTTTTTAGTATAAGGGGGAAAACCTTTGTGGTGACAAAGTAGTGATTAATAAAGTTTTTGTCAATATTATTTAAAACATAATAAACAAGGAAAAAAAGTTATATATATTTGTTGCTCATTAAGTGAGGAATATGGCTGAACACCCGACCGGGCGGATGCCTTTAATCAAAATATAATTTTCGATAAAAATAAAAAATTAATCAGTGTATCAACCGGACCAAAATTCTTTATAACGGAAAGAATTTATAGCTCTGATACTTTAAATAATGTGTCTCTTTTTTTAATTAAAAAAGTTGTAGACAACGCCTTAGGAGGAGAATTGCTATATTGCAAAAAACTGGCAAATTGCACCGTACTCATCCAAACTAAAGTGTGGTTAAATTTTAAGGGCCGATGTTGATTTTGAATAAAACACAAATTATTGTCATTTCTTTTTATTATGATAATATGGTATGGTTTATTATGTATGGAACAAAATATCGGCCATCCGATGGTCCAAATTTTCTATGACGCTGAGGCATAATTGAGGTTCTATGCCGTTAATGTGCCGAATTATCTCATCTCATGAATTGTTGCTGGCTTATCGACGTACACCTTTTCTTTCAAGTAACTGTAAAGAAAGAAGTCCAACGGTGTCAAATCACATGATCTTTATGGCCAATTGACATCGCCACCACGTGAGATAACACGGTCATTGAATTTGTCGCGCAAAAGAGCCATTGTTTCGTTAGCTGTATGGCAAGTGGCACCGTCCTGTTGAAACCACATATCGTCCACATCCATATCTTCCAATTCGGGCCATAAAAAGTTCGTTATCATCTCACGATGATAGCGAAAACTATTCACAGTAACTGCCTGACCGGCCTCATTTTGGAAAAAATACTACCCGATGATGCCGCTAGCCCATAAACCGCACCAAACAGTCTTTGTGGGTGTATTGGTTTATCAACGACGAGAATGAGAGGTGCAATTGTTGGGCACGACGACGAGGTGAGGTGGACAGCTCTTCAGCCACACTATCGCGAACAGTAGCAATATTTTCTGCTGTACAAGCATGCACTGGTGTTTTCACATCTGCTACAGACCCGGCTTCCTCAAATTTTTCCGATTGTACGCACATTTGGTTAATTAATTTGACCGAAAAAATCACGAAGTGCACGATATGCATTTTGATTTGAACGTCCATTTTTATAATAAGCCTGAATGACTTTAACGCATTGCTCGATTGTGTATCTTTCCATGGTTCAAATTGAATTGGTCTAAAATTGAGAAATGTCAAATGCAATATGGAAAAAAACTTGACGTTTAGGTGTGGTTCACATTTAACATCAGCCCTTAAAATTTAACCACCCTTTAAAACGCTTGATCAAGCTAAAAAGCTTATCCAGCTTATATCGTTATCACCAACTATCAAAATATATATTAAAGAACACCCCAGACTCAACTCTGCTAAGGGAGTAATTTATTCCAATGCGCGGAATAGAAGAAGCTGAAATTTTGCTGGAAATAAAAAATCAAAACGTCACTTTCGTCAAAAAGATATTAAAAAATAATTTTGATGTTACGTCTCTACCTTCGGATATATCAATAGGCTACGAAAAGGTTACAATCCGACCTTTAAAATGTAAAAATTGTCATCAATATGGGCACATAGCTAAAATATGCAAGAACAATATAATTTGTGGTAATTGTGTTGAAAATTTACTTTAACATTTTACATTTTAATAATTTATGTTTTAGAATCAACAATTGTTCATTGTAAAATTTGTTTTAATGTATATTGTAAATTTTTCATTCTTATTATTCTGATTATAATATTCAAACAATAAACACATATTTTGCTCTTATAAATTGTATTCTTAAGTTTCAATAAATTGTTCAAATAATTTCCATACCGATGAAAACTTAAACGAAAATTGTATCCTAACAACATCATGCGTAAATTACATAAACAACAATATTCTTGACGCTAAACACTCGTCTTACGATAAAAACTGTCCCATATTTCTAAAAGAAAAAGAAATTCAGGCTATCTCAACTTTAGAAAAAGTAGGCAAAAAGAAAGCGGCTTTAATACATATGACAATTAAACAACAAGCATCAACTTATTCATCTGTTGTAAATAATAACAATTCTTTCCAAGCTCCATCATACAGAAATACAGTACAACCAGAAACTACGGAAAAACGACCCTTCACTGTAAGTAAGAAGGGTATATATAACTTTGTGATTCCGTTTGTAATTTCTACACCCTACATGGGGCACCCTATAGAGTATATATATTCTGGATCCTTATAAGTGGCGGAATCGATTTAGCGATGTCCATCTGTCCGTCTGTCTGTCCGTGTAGTCGTTGAGATCAACTTTCAGCAGAAAATTATAGCATACCAAACGGTCAGTTGTTGCTGTAAAACTATTGCTATTGAAATTCAGCCAAATCGGTCCATAAATGGCGGAGCTATGAGTCAAAAACCAAAACTACCTCCATTTTTGAGTGGGGTTTTTGCCTAAACGAAGAAACGGATAAAAAAAAAACGTGGTATGTAGTTTTGTTTAAAATATCAATCATAATACCTGTGCTAAAAATGAAAGCAATCGGTCTTCAAATGGCCAAGGTATATCAAAAATACAACCGAAATTTTAGATTTTAATTAATTATGGCTTTGTTTTTTTTTTGCGTTTTTTTATCTAAACTGAAAAAAAGTAGTACGCAGTTTTTTCAAACATCACATTTATAGTATTGCAACTAAAACTTAAGTGGATGGGTCCATAAATGGCTGAGCTATGAGTCCAAAATCGCGACTACCTCTATTTTTTTACCATTTTTGGTGGTACGCAGTTTTGTTACAAATAATAGTCGTAATGTCTGTGCAAAAAATCAGAAAGATCGGTCCACAAATGGACCAAAAAAGCTGTCATGTGCGTAATGCTTTGTACACACAAACACGAAACATAAAACGTGTATGTATGTGTGTGTGTGGTTTTTATTGCCTTGAGTTAAATAGTATTACGAATATAGAAATCTTTATGAAAGAGTGCATTAGATCTTTATCGATAATTAAATATTTAATTAAATATGTTTGGCTTAAAAATTTTTACAAAAATTTGCAAAATTAAATGAAAATAAATTTTATTGTTTTTCTATTTAATATCATTCTTAGAATTTCTTTTTTTATTAATTTAAAAATTGAGTGCCTGCAGACATTTTATTGCTTATAATAGTGAGGTTCTCAGAAACACCGCCCTCTCGGCTGTGATGTTGGTTCAAAAATCACTTTTCTTTGCGCAGATCATGGAAATAATAGTTGTAGCTATCAGCCCCATCCAAATTAAACTTCTTCTCATCTGTAAATAACGGTTTTCCAGTGATTTACATGACGTCTTTGCTGCACATCCTATACCATGTAGTCTCTTGCGAATTGAAGCCGCTTTTCCTTACGAGGAGCATTAAGTGGCGGCTTTTCTTGTAATTTCAGGTATTTAAGATACTAACAGCTCTTAATTACTGATGACTTGCTCGCTTGCACTCCAGCTTGAGCTCTTATTTTTGACAAGGATAAGGCAGAACTAGAAGCAATTCTGATTATTTTTCTTTTCTCATACGTAGATAAAGATAATGAAACCCTTCCTTTAAAATTTTTTCCATACCCCTCGGAGTCCTTGATGTAATTGTCGACAAATGTTGGGCTTCGTCCAACTTTTTTAGCTATTGCGCGGTTAGAATATCCTTCAGAGCGCTAAACATCGATTTTAGTTTTTTCCGATAGATTTAAAATTATTTCTTTAGCCATTTTGACTCGTAAAATAATTAACATGTAATAAATTGCAATAAACAAACACCCTCTACAAAAAATCATCGCTTACTTTAAAAATAATAAAAAAATAATAAAGTGCCTTAATTCAAGTGAACCAAAAAAAATAGCACATTTTTTTGATAAATTGCTTAAAAAAAGTTCTTTAGTAAAGAAACCACTATTGTCATAATTTTTTTTTAAATCTCAAGGTATCTAGCTTCCATTTCCATTTTAAAATTCTGCAATCGGATAAAAATTGCAAAAGATACAGGTTGCTGAATATGGAATTTTTAATGCCTTGAACCGGAGTGTATAAGAGAAAAACAAAACTATCAAAAATAGCTTCAATTTATAACCTGACCTCAAATATATTCCCTAATATATTCTATTTCATCTTTATCAAATAGGGACACAATGATTACCAATCCTATTGAAATAGGCAATGAATTCGGTAAATACTTGTCAGATAACTCAGATGATTCGCAATTTTCTAACAACTTCCAAATGCTAAAGATGTTACCAATACTTATGAAAAATCGAATTCTCAATTTATATAATAATATATTTTCTAAACATACCCCTCAACAATTCAAAAATAGCATTGTGGAACCTTTTCTTAAGCCCGGATGAAATAAAACCCACATTAGTTCATATCGACTTATTTAGTTAAACTCATGTCTATCTAACGTTTTAGACAAAATTATTACTAACAGGTTATGGTTTGTTATTTCTAATAAACTATTCGGCAACACGGTTTCAGGAAGGGGAGCTCAACAATAGATATTCTTCTTTATCTAGACTATCAAATTGCTAACTGCCTTTCATCACATAAGCACGTAACCACTGTGTCATTGGATTTTAACGTGCATTTGATAGAATAGGCATACATTCAGATTGATTGGAAAGTTGGCAATAATATTATAAAATATGTAAATAACTTTGTGTCAAACAGAAAAATAACTGTACGTGTTAACCAACAATACTCTAATACTTTTCCACTTTATAATGGTATCCCACAGGGCTCCCCACTATCAGTCATCTTATTTCTTATTGCATATAATCAATTATGCTCTACAATTGCAACACATAAAGACATTGACTTTTGTGCATACGCTGATGACTTTAATATTATTATTAAATCACCCCGGGATAAGACATTGCTATTGAACCTTGACAATCTGTTTAACGACATACAAAACTGGTGTGATTTTTCAGGAGCAACCCTGTCTAATTCAAATGCAAATATATTCATATTTGTCGGTTGCGGAACTGTAAATGTGACATCATGTCTTCACTTATATCTCCAGTAAAAGTGGGATCACTGCGCCTGCTTGGCGTGTTCATTAATAAGCACTACAACTTACAAAGCTCATTATCACCCTGGTTGAATATTATAAAATGCTTAGCTAATCCAAAGCGGAATTATAATGCAATTACTCTTATTTCTATAGTAAAATCAATTGTTTTATAAAAAATAAAAAAACAATTTAATTATCAGCTCATCTATAAGAACATCACTTGGAGCTCTTCGATCTATGCCTATTGCAAATTTACAGTATGAGTTAAATGTTAGATCTCTATCCACCCAAAGGGATATACTCACTACTAAACTTGGGCATAAAATTTGTTAAGGAAATGGCAATTCCTTACATTCAATAGCTAAGAAATTAAAACATTAAAAAAATACCTAGGATCCCTTGCTCTCTATACAGAGTAATTCAGAATTGCATAGACATATCATTCAATATCCTGCCTAATCCACTAAAATCGCCTTCAATGTCATTAAATTAAACATGTATTAATACCACATTACACAAATTAACAAAATTAGATACACCACCATACCAATATAGGGCAATATTTGAGAGCTTCAAGGAAAATCTTGTAGATCACACCAATGGCTCCAAGAATAATTTTAATCTTTCATACTGTGTCATATCTGAAAATAGTGTTATTAAAATCGCTATGCTTTACAATTACAGCTCAGTTTTTTCGGCTGAAATTATTGCTATACATGATGCTCTTATGTTAATTAAAAATGTCAGAGGCAAATTTTCAATCTGCACTGACTTGCTTTCGGCTCTGAAATCAGTACTAAATATATCTTCTTTTTTTTATTATTATTATTTATTATTATTGAATCTTTCTGTAAGAAAATTACAACAAGTATCCAAATCTTAAATATAAAAAAGAAAAAACTTAAATAATTATTACCAATGTAATAACTAGTTTCTTGTACTCAAATCTTAGGAATAAAAGAAATATTCTACGTTTAAATAAAAAAGTTATATATCTCTTTTAACTAGGCGCAAGGTATCACTTCTCTTAAGCCTCCTGTGTCCCTCGAACTGTAATAGGCCTCTAACGAGGGCATTTGGATGGGTCATCGGTTTGTGAACATATTTAGTACAATATTTCCTAATTTCCTCCCGAACCGTTGGAATTTCTTAGATACCAGGGGGCGCAGACTATTGTTCGTAAAATATTATACTGTCTTCTTTGTAACTTTTGGATGTTAGATGCACACGTAGTTCCCCAAAGCTAAATGACATATGTCCAGATTGATATAATAATGGCTTTATATAACAGAACTTTATATTCCAAAGATAGAGATGAAAATAGACCTATTAACCACATTAGTCGAGTTGTTTTTAGTTTCATAGTTGAGATTTTGGCCTCAGTGTGGCATGACCATGTTAGGCTTCTGTCTAGCGGGATTCCTAGATATTTAGTTTGGGTTTCCACCGGAACAATGACGTTATTTATTTTTATTGGCGGACAATTTGCCTTTCTTAGCGTGAAAGTCACATCGGCACATTTTGATGGGTTTACTTTGATTTTCCATTTATTTAGCCAACCTTCCAGCTCGTTTATATGAGCTTGTAAGTGCTCAGATGCAGTTCCTGGATCTTTGTTCACGCTTAAAAATGCCGTGTCATCTGCAAACGTTGACGTGATAATATTTCGATTTGTACGCATGTCAGATGTATAGACGATGTATAATAGCGGGCCAAGTATACTTCCTTGGGGAACGCCTTAACTAGAGAAAATACATTTTTTGACCGTACCTTAAATGTTCTATCGGTCAAGTAACTTTTAATCAGCTTGTGGGTGTTAGCAGGAAGAAGTCGTGTTACTTTTGTGAGGAGACCATCATGCCAAACTTTGTCAAATGCTTGGGAGACATCAATAAACAATGCTGAACAAAACAGCTTTTTCTCGAAGGACGACCTGATAGCAATAACAATTCTGTGAACCTGCTCTGTAGTTCCATGACCAGCCCGGAAGGCGAACTGATGTTCTGCAATAATATTTCGATCTTCTAGGTGGGGCGTTATTTTCTGGAAGAGGACCTTTTCGAACAGCTTTGAAAGGATGGATAATAAACTGATAGGTCTGTATGACGTAATTTGAGTAGCGTCTTTACCCGGTTTTTGAATCATGACAATTTCTGAAATTTTCCAAGAGGACGGGAAAACTCCCAATCTTAATATAATTCTCACAGCGCAATCTGGCAAGTTCATCAGCATTGAACTAGTAATTCGATCAGCGCCTGGCAATTTTTTCGCATCAAGGTTTTTGATTGCCATTTTAATTGAGGTCAACTGCATCTTTATATGGTTTTCAATGGAATCGCTGATGTATGGAGGATTAATATCACTATTTATTTCATGTGGAGTGAAAACGTTTTCCAGATGGCTAGCAAAAGCATTTGCTCGTTCAATAGGATTTTTAGCCCAACTAAGGTCCTCAAGTCTTAGTGGAAGTTCTGAAGAAGTAGGGCACTTCATATGCTTCACAGCTTTCCATAGGCTGTGGTCGGTTTTTGTTGTCGGAGCCAAGTTACTTAAATAGTCATGTTCTGGGAGAGTTGAGAGCTCACATACATTTTATATTTTAGTCAGTTCGTATACTGGTTCGGATAGAACGTAAGAGATACTTCAGAGTTTATAAAACTATTACGTAGTGTAATTATAGTCGGCGAATGATCAGACGATAAGTCTTCTATTGGACTAATCAGAAGTTGGTCACGTTTAATATTTTTAAGAACAGTGAAGTTAATAAGGTCTGGCTTTTTGTACAGTCTGTAGGCCAGTATGTGGGCTCAACGCCAGATACATTTAGACTATTAAGAGCACTAGTATTGTATAGCTGCCTACCTCTTAGGCTGGTAAGTCTAGAGCCGCAGTGGTTGTGCTCGGCATTGTAGTCGCCTGCTGCCAGGAACTTGTGACCCAGTGTCGCGAAGAAGCTTTTGAAGTTTTTGCTATCAATTATGTGTTTGGGAGGACAGTACGCACATGAGATTGTGGTATGGAAATCAGTAAGACTTATAGAGGTTGCCTGAATGAAATCCTTCCCAAATTCTGGCATAACAAAGCGCCTTACATTTTTACGCACAATGACGGTCGTGCCACCACATGCCTTTCCACTTGGATGTTTAGTGCCATAAATAATGAACCCGTTAATTCTAGAGCAATTCTTTACAGTAAAGTGTGTTTCGAATACCAAAAGGATGTCTATTTCCTGCCTGTGTAGGAAATCTTCTACCTCGAACCTATGTTGGGATAACCCGTTTGCATTCCAGTAGCAAATACGCAACTGGGTCATTTTATTTTTGTCTAAGAAGGGTCTGCAAAATCATGTTCTGATTCCGCATCATCTCCTGAAACATGCCCTGCATATTATTCATAAAACTGTTCATGTTGGTCATGAAATTGTTCATTGTCTCCGTCAGCTTGTCGATTGAACTAAAGCTGGTATCGTTGAAGACCTGAGGGTTGCTCCTTAGTACTTGGGCATATGAAAGATTTTTCACTTTGGGCCTATTTGACGTTGGTAAACCATCGAAGTGTTCTTGGGCATAGTTCATTTTATTCCCATGTACACCATTGGGTATTGCATTAGCTTCAGTATGAAGGCTCGGGTAGTTCAATTCGCGATATTTCGCATTTGCGCGACTTCGAGGTTGATTCGATTTTTTTATCCTCTCGAATACTTCACATCCTCTATAATTAGCAGAATGTCTTCCACCGCAATTGCTGCACTTTCTCACATTGGGGTGGTTTTTAGGTGCTGTACACTCCGTGGGTTTATGCACGTTACCACATATTACGCAAACAGATGGTAGCTTGCAGTAAGTTTTTGTGTGACCAAACTCTTGGCAATTGCTATTATTCTTCAGTTAAGAAGATATCTCAAATTGTAGATAGGATGCGTTAAATTTTTAGTCTTAAGAAGAGCTGCATTTAAAACAATCTCTACACGGTGCATTGGTTGGGAAATTGTACCTTTGTTATGTATATTGCGCAGATTTCGCACATGGTAACCTTCATTTTCAATAGCTTTCTTGATTTCTTCAACAGGGATGGAACTGTCAATGCCCTTTACCACAACCACGAGCCCCTTAGCATTTTTAAGTTGGTACATGTAGTAATTCTTTTTTTCGGCGTTTAGACTATTAAAAATTAGGCGATAATTTTTGTCAGTATTGGCTTGGATTTTGGTTTCTGCAGCTGTCCCCTTCGTATAGAAGCTATGTAAAAACTATCTCTTCCCACAATCTTTGATAAAAGATTTACCATAGCGTTCGATGTTTGGTGGAGGTTTGTGTTCCTTAGACGCAGGTTCTACTGGTGCATCGTCTGTGGGTGCAAGTATTGAAAATCTATTTTCGGAGACTGGTATCGCAGCTGCCTGACTGCTTTTATACTGTTTAGTTGTGCACTCCTGTTGATTAGTTCTAGGACAAGCCTTACGCTTAGTAACAGTTACGTATCTGTGCATGCCGGTTTGTATTTCCTTACCTGCCGGAGTAGAATCTGCCTTTGGTGTTGGTGTATCAACCTCAGTCTTCGGAATGGTTCCTGTTGGACTAGTTACCTTGTCAAACTGGTGCGTAAAAATTTGCGCGTCCACAATCGTATTTTGCGTTAAAGATTGGGTGATATTCTCAGGCTTGGCTGTTAAACATGCCCCGTCGTCCTTCTTATTATTCATACTATCTGAGAATACATAGTATGCGTTGTTCCTACTCAGTTTTTCGTTTGGCTTGTCATTTATGTTTTCGCTTGTTTTACAAGTTACAAATTGGCAATCTTATAACGTAACAGACGAATTTGGTTAAAATTTATCAGATAATAAAAGTTAAAGATTATATTAATATATAACTTATATTAAAAAACAATAACTTCAATGTAATACACATACATACTTTATATTACAAGATCCCTTGAAAAAGTGAACATAAAATTCACGAAACGTCGGGACAATATGAAATAAAAATTGTGTTTTATTTTCATAAGGAAATGTATACCTAATAGCTTGAAAATAAATTAAAAGACAAACTAAAATTGAATCTGGCCAAAAATAAATCAAACCAATTCGCTTGTTTTTGTTTTTTTTATTTAATGATGTCATTTTTCTCTATATGGGTCCCAACTTGAAGTCGTTATCTAAATCCGTAGTGCAGTTACCCCTATGATGACCCCGAGGGTCCCTTTGCATGCAGTGAGGTCCTCGCAAGGGTTGACACAAGACCTTATGGGCGCTTGTGTTCAGAGCCAGGTCGGGTGTTAATTAGGATGTCGTATCAACTAAACCTGCCCGACCAACTCAACGGCAACGTGATTTAGAGCGTTCTCTAAGCCCTTGCCAAGATTTTACCGGGACGGAAGGCAGCTGCGACATTAGCCTGAAAACCGTTTCTACGCAATGTCACCCCCTTGTACTAAGGTAACAGAATGCCACAGCTGTCAGGCCATTTGCAACCAATTCTAATAAATAAACAAAATCAAATCCATAGTATTTGCCGGTCCATCAACGTTGCAGTAGTAGCCTGAAATGCATCGGTGTTCGCATGACTTTCAGGTTACTATCTGCATATTCGCGAACACACTTTACCTACTGCCAGATAAGGTGATCCGGACGGCATTACCAGGGAATACCACGTGGAGGTAGTGAGATGCTTGGGCAGTTCAGTGAAGGAATCACCTCTGGCTATTCCCAAATGAATAGCGATCAGAATTCTTTCAGCCTCCATAAAATACCCCATTCCCTTAAATATATCTAACTGTGAATATTACACCTCAATCATCCAGAGTATCTTAATAGAAAGTTTCCCTAGGATTATATTAATTTGGGTTCCAAGCCACTGTGGGATTATAGGTAACGAATTCGCAGACTGCAGCGCTAGACACAGATAAACAATCTTTATATTTTACTACCAATTTAAACCGTAAAGATATTGACAAATATATCGTTAACCATTTCACTTTAAAAGATAAGAATATTATACTCAATTCCACCTCCAATTGGTACCGAATGATCAACACATTTAAAAATACTATTTATGACTACATAACAGACCATGGAAATGATATTTCAAGAATGGATTGTAACAAATTTTTTCGTCTTCGATTAAAACACACTAGGGTGTCTCATCGAAATCTGTTCAGCAACAACTTTAGACTTTTCTGCGATTGTCCCATTAATCTTTCTACTATCCCTCAGCATTTCCTCAGTGAATGTCCCCTACTTAATAATACAAGAAGTTATATATTCTTAAACTCTGACAATATAGCACTCTTATCCTATCCCTCAATGAAAAATATAATTTCACTCTCGACATTTCTCGACATTCCTTAAACAATCAAATTTTTATAAGGAAATTTAATATCTATCACACATTTGTAAATACTATATCTTACTGTTATTACCTTTTGAATATATTCGTGTGAATATATTTAAAATTTTGAATTTTCCAAGTATAAATAATGTTGATGATGGGAAATTCCCCCTTTTTTTTTGTTTCACAAGTTTTATCCTTAATTTTGATAATTCTTTATTTATTTCATTTAGGTATTCTTTAATAGTTTATAATTTTATATTAAGGTTTTAATTTAAGTATGTAATAACATTTTTTTTTGTTTTAATTAAAGAAAAAGGATAAACATTTAATTTTAAGGTATGTATAGTTTAAGTTATCGTTAAATGATTTCAAGTATGTGATATAAATTTCAAAAAAAAGGATAATTGATTTAAGTGTGTTACTCAATTCTGATGTAGATGACAACTCAAACTTATTTCATTATTATATATAAAAACGCGAGAAAAAAGCAATAGTTCATTTTGACGTTTTGCTTTACATCAAAACATCAAATTCAAGCGAGTTGTGTTACTCGCTTGAGTTCAATGTAGGGTAATCAATTATTTTGCTATTTTCGTTATTAAAGATAAATTCAACCATCCGTTAATTTTAAATTTTGTACAAATGTTATTTGTACACCTTTAGTAAAACTAATTTATAAGAATATTTTATATTCCAAAATTTTTTAAATAATTACATTGATCGCATTGTTATATTCTTTAACTAAATTTAAGCCTTAAGAATATTTTTTATAACCCTTTCAGCTGAAGGCCAAAGATGCCATTGCTCCCTCCTTTTTTTTCTTACCTTTCAATTTTTAATTATAATTTAGAGAATTAATAAATAAATAAAAAATTAAGTTTACACTTTTAAATGCATCAAAAAATAAAACGAATTATAGTTTTTTTCTGACTGAGTGGATTTAGCATAAATTCGGACTTAACGTTAAATATACATCTCATTCTGTAATTACCATACAAAAGGATTTTGTAAGTCCATCTTGAATTCTATTTTCGAATTGAACTTAACTCGAATTTATGAAATACAACACTTATATCTTTCGTTGGTAGATTTAATCTTAATTCAGGACTTAACTTTAAATGTTATATATTTTAATGAATGCAAAAGCCAAAAAGTTCAGCTCGATCACCCATTCATCCTTGACATGGTACGAGTAGATAAAATAATGCAATCGATAACAACCCAGTCAAAGTGGGGCATTTCAAATAAAGTAGACAATTTAAACAAACTAACATTCACTTGTTTTTGTCATAACTTTAATACGAATAAGAAACCAACATACAATCATGCACAAAAAGAATGTTCACAGATTGAAAACATTGTAGATCAAAGTCTTTTAGTTTCAATGCTCTAGTAGATCTGCAAAATGTAATACAAGATAAAAAGATGTGAACGAATATGAAATTTTTGTTGCAATAAAAGCAAAATAAACACAAATAAAGTGAAAAATAAAACATATTCGATTTATTTTTTAGTTTGTTTTGTCTTTTGTTTTATTTTCCAATACGGGTAAATGTTAAAGTGTAAATTCAAATGCATTCATCAATGTCGGTGGATGGGTGACTTTAATGCAACGATGAGTTGGTTACTTATATACTCTCATAGATTACTGGCACTTCAATTGGCAAATGGTTATTATAAATAGTCTTTGCTTAATTTTCAGTCAATAATTTTTTGGTTTTACTACTCGTATATGTAAGTTTAAATTAAAAATACATACACACAAACACATACATTTTGCACAGTGCGTGCAGTTTGCACAACTAATTGTTGCATTGATTTTTTTCTTTATAATTTTTGTATTTTTTGTTTTGTTTTTGAATGTCGTCTTGTAATATTAAAATCGTGGAGCACTTACTTCTTTATTTATAAATATATTATTTAAATGTTAAAGTGTATGTATTCCAAACAAAAGAAAAAAACATAGAAAACAGATCCCAACTAAATAATAACAAAAAAAACAAACCAAAAATAAATTGTGGATTGTTAGTTTTAGGTTTGTGAATGGGATTTTTTTATACTTTTGGTGACTAAAATTTTGAAAATGACTTTTTCTTATATCGTGACTGGCAAAACGTCTTTTAAAGTATTTTGTGTGTGTAAGTTGCAGCTGGTGTTACCAGTTTATGCGGTTTTTTATAAAAATTGATATTTTAATTTTATTTTCTGCCTTATTAAACATGTTGAGATATTTGGTTTAAATGACCTTTATTGAACATAACCACTTCTCCACGATACAGAACAAAAGATTATATTTATTTATTCCACTGTAAGTAGGAAGGGTACATATAAGTTTGTGATTCCGTTTGTAATTGCTACACCGTAAATGGGACACCCTATAAAGTACATATGTATTCCGGATCCTTATATATAGCGGAATCGAAAAAGCGATGTCTGTCTGTGAAATCAACTTTCTGAAGTGCTTTGTCGTGGTATAGAAAAGTCGAAAACCGCGACTACCTGTATTTTGATCATTTTCTGAATGGGTTTTTTGCGTATTTTGTCTAAGCTAACTGGTGGCCCAAATGAGACCTAGTGAGCGTATTGTAGTCGTTGTTGGGGGTCTTGCGGTAGAAGCTGTTGCACAATTTGAACTTTGTATGAATACATCCTAAGATCCAGCTTTAAAATTCTCGGTAATGTTGTTCTGGGTACACCCAATTGGCCGGAACTGCGACGAGTTGAGACAGATGGATCATTTGCAACACTCTGCTGCACAACTTCCACGTTGTCTTCAGTACGAATATTTCGATGAACACCTCTTCCTGGACGGTCGGCAACTGAACCCAGTTCCTCAAAACGGCAAACTAACCTTGTAATCATGGAAGATATGAGCGCTAATCTTACGTTAAAAAAAAAACGGCGATAATTTCGCTGCGTCAGAACAATTGATCGTTGAGAAGAATAATAAAAATTGATAATTTTAATGCGTTATTGTGGACTGTACGTATTCATTTTAAATTTCCAAAAGTTCAGTTATAATCTGCAAAAAGAAAAAATGAATTATGTTAAAAAATAAAAAAGTTATTTGTGTTTCACATCAGCTGGTCTTAGTTGGGCCACCCTGTACAAAACGGACAGCAAAAACTTGTTACACAGTTGTGTTAAAAATGACGTAATATATGTGCAAAAAATAGAGCAATACAACCGAAGTTTTACTTTTTTTTAATTGAAATTTTTAAGCTTTGCTTATGCGCAAAACAGGGTAGTCGGTCTTATACACAATTGTGTGTATTCTGAGTGTAGTGATGGCATATACAGTAACAACAGGTGGCACTTCAGATGACTTTTTGATATTCGCCTTTAATTTAAAATTCTTTATTTGATGTTAAATATTTAAATAAAAGTTTATAAACGTTTTAAATTAATTATTATTTAATATTAATCAAGCTTAAGATCTTAAAAAATTGTTTTTATTTAAATTTTCCGATATTTCGACTTTCTTTTGTATGTCTTCTTCAGGGAAATTTATTTTTGTAATAAAACAAAATTTAAATGTCAAAATTATTAAATATAAAAAATTAAAACCATAGTGTAATTATATCAAGTGGAAGCAAGTCTACATGTGTTTTTTGTTTATATTTGTATATTGTTAGACAAACAAATGCTCGTAGTGTATTAAAATAGGAACAGGAAAGAAATATTTATATAATTTTAATTTTTCATATATAATAATTTTGACATATAAAATTTTTTTTCTATTATAAAAATAAATTTCCCTGAAAAAGACCTTCAAAAGAGAGTCGAAATATATGAAAATTTAAATAAAAACAATTTTTTAAAACCTTAAGCTTGAATAATATTAAATAATAATACATTTATAAGATCGAATAATTTAATAAAATCGTTTTAAATTAAATTATATTAATTTTGGATTCTTATTGGAATAGATTTTTTTTTTATAAATGCAGGTAACATTTTATTGCTTACAACTCGTAGTTTTACAACTTAAATTAATTATTTATTTAGTATTAAAAAAAAGGTATTAAAAAAAATTTTAACAATATTTTTCATAAATTTTATTTTTATGTAATTTTTAATTTGTAAGTTTATTTGACCTTTTTTTTATTGAAACTGCTAATATATTAAGACTGAGGTCATGAAAATTTATTTTTGTATCGATATTTCGCTTAAGCTAGTTTAAACCACTTCAATTATAAAAGTTTTGTATATTTTTGATATTTAAGAAGAATGTGGACAGTGAATAATATGAATTTTTCAATGAAAGAACAAATAAACAGTATAAAATATTAAGACGCAGAAAAGACGGTTGTATGTATTATAACAACCAATTTCATTGCTAATAGAAAAAATAATTCGGTTTCAGTTACTGAGTATTTTGGTAGTAATTATAAAATTTTATTTAGTGAAAGTGCATTTTTTTTTTGCCTGAACTCTAACACCCGAAGTGGTTGTCGTTGTGCAGGATTATGAGAACTTATTACATCACTAGCTGACCCGGCAAACGTTGTTATTTAAAAGGTGATTTTATAAGAACTATCGGAAATTTAAAAAAAAACACATAAAATTCAGAAAAATGCATGAAATATTTATTTGGATCGATAGTTGGGTCGATATAATTTAATGTTTGAAGATTATTTCATGCAAATGTTGGCCGCGGCTGCGCCTCAAATGGTCCATCCGCTTAGTCCAATTTTGGCATACTCTTTCCAACATTTCGGCCGGTATCTCACGAATAATGTTGGCAATGTTGGCTTCCAGTGCGTCAATCGAAGCGGGCTTGTCCCTATAGACATTAGCCTTAACATAGCCCCACAAAAAATAGTCTAGAGCCGTTAAATCGCACGATCTGGGCGGCCAATTGACTGGTCCCAAGCGTGAAATAAACTATTCACCGAACTCGCCTCTCAATTGGTCCATTGTTTCGCGTGCTGTGTGGCATGTGGCACCGTCTTGTTGAAACCACATGTCATGCAAGTCAAGCTCTTCCATTTTGGGCAAAAAAAAGTTTGTTATCATCGCACGGTAGCGCTCACCATTCACAGTAACGCATCATCTTTGAAGAAATACGGCCCAATGATGCCGCCAGCCCATAATCCGCACCAAACGGTTGTTTTTTGTTTTTTGCTCTTGCAATGTTTCTGGCTGCTCTTCACTCCAAATACGGCAGTTTTGCTTGTTCACGTATCCATTCAACCAGAAATGAGCCTCGTCGCTGAACACAATTCTTCGATAAAAAAGTGGATCTTCATCTAACTTTTCAAGAGCCCATTCACCAAAAATTTGGCGTTGTGGTAGGTCGTTTGGCTTCAATTCTTGCACCAGTTGTATCTTATAAGGCTTCACACCCAAATCCTTCCGCAAAATTTTCCACGTAGTGGAGTAACAGAGGCCCAATTGCTGCGAACGGCGCCGAATCGATAATTCACGGTCATCACCAACACTGGCCGATACGGCTGCGATATTTTCTTCAGTTCGCACTCTACGTAAGCGTGTTGGTGGTTTAATGTCCAACAATGTAAATTTGGTGCGAAATTTTGTTACAATAGCCTCAGTAGGTCGATTAAACTGACCATAAAATGGAAGAAGCGCGCGATGAACTTTCTTAACAGAGCACGCATTTTGGTAATAAAATTCAATAATTTGCAAGCGTTGTTCGTTTGTAAGACGATTCATGATTAAATTATAGACCAAACTGAAGATGTTTGACAGTGACACAAGATACAAAACGTGCGTGAGCTGTCAAAACTAGTGTTGCCAAAAAGATAATAGCAAAAAAATCACTCTTTATATGGAAATGCATAAAAATAATTAAAATGAGAAGAAAAGAACTTATTTGAAAATGATTTCTTCATCATGTTATTACAACCGTATGATGCTCTAAATACCGTAGTGAAGTAACGAAAACGAGTACCAATTAGACCATTACAGTGACACAATATGTGCTCTGCTGTCTTGCCATTTTCGTTACATAACCTGCAGAGATCACTTAAGGTACTGACTGACTATCCTACACGATCGTACGATTATGTCAAAATAATGTGTGACAGAATTCTGTCCTACTTGAAGAAATCGCTTTAAAATGGCGAACTTTATGCCACACTATTATACAAAAAAAGATGCAAAAACATATGTTTACTCACCTTAATGCTTTTAAAAGTATTCATTTTCTTCTTTGCCGCAAAATATCTTTTTTACAAAGATGTACAATGAAAAATAACTTAAATGTTTGTATAAACAAAACAAAAGTTTTGTTGCTATTTTTCTGCCTTGAACATAGAAAATGCAACTCTGATCGCACAGATAAAATTTATTTTATGAAAAATTTCATAACATTAAAAAATCGGACTGATCTGTCAAAAAGTCTGCTGGTTCAATACACACAATCATACTTTTTTAGCACACATGGGTTTTTAGACAGATCGTACGACTAAGTAGGATAGTGAGTCAGTACCTTTAGGCTGATCCTCATATTTGCCACGTGTTTCAATACTCTGTCTAGTAGACTTGTGCTCCGTAGTTCATTTCAGTGAGCGCTCTTTTTAATTCAAACATTGTAAAGGAATAATTCGTTCATTTAGTTCATTTCATCTTTGGTCTCTTTATCATTTATTTACTCTTGATTGTCATTGAACGTTCTTTATTGTGTAAAATGATGTCTATCGCATAAGGGCTGAAGGATTTTTTTTATGAAAATAGAAAGCAAATTAACAAAACAAAATTCGAAAAATCTTAAAATGTATTTTTCGGTTTTTTTATTATAATTTAATTCAAAATGTACTTATGCGACTATGGCTAAAAAATTTAAGGCTTTATGGTAAAATAAGTTAAAATTACATTTTTTTTAGCGTGCATAATACTTTTTTATAACAGACTTTAATGGTAGAATTATGAATAACTCTTTTTTCAATTAGTTTGTCTTTAATACAATTTTTGTAAAAGAAAAAAACATGGAACTTTCGTTTCGTCGTCTTTATAATCGTTTAACTTTAGTTCGTTCGTTAATTTTAAATGAAGAGCAAACAAAGAAACTATGGGAATTTAAATAACGGATTAGTTCGTTCAGTTCAAGTGAGCGAATAGTACAATAGGAATAGCTCGTTCATGTACTACCCAAAGCTACTGTCTAGTCATCAATCCTGTAATAATGTAAATTTTTGGCCAGGTGAACCCAAGTAATTCATTCGTTCTCTTTTGAGATAAGAATGGCATGAATGTTTTAACTAACCTGATTCCCCTTGTTTTCAGACAGTATTGTTGCGATTCTCTTTCCAGTCACTCCTTAAAACTGAGCTCAATAAAGCTTCAAGACAATCCGTAGAATGTTTTTGGGCCAATGAATTAATTGGCCGCTGCTTCTCTTGCTAGTTCGTCTGCTTTATCATAGCCTATATATCCACTATGACCATTTCAGCTGAACACTGTTATTAGATGCTAGTCTTTTTAGAAATATTAAACAGTCCAGTTTTGATTTTATCGCACTAGAGACTAAGTGCTAATGCCTCTCTACAGTCCGAATGAATATATATATGGCTGTCACTTGTCTCTTTCTAGTTTTTCTTTTAAGCACGTATTTCGTCCTAAAAAACTGAATTACTTCAATTCTTACTGACAAATTACCTCCTTCTGAGGTTTTGATCAAAAATCCCTGCTCCAACACTTTCAACCGTAGAGGTACAACCGTTAGGTACCTCTCTTTTATATGCCTTTTAACTAATTGTCTTTAATAAAAAGGAGGTTAGACTTTTTTTATTTATTTTCGTCTATTAATTTAGGTTCATATAATTTGATTCGCGATATTTCATATTTACACGACTTCGAGGTTGTTTCGATTTTTTTATCCTCTATAGTTAGCAGAATGTCTTTGCTTATTTTTATAAAAAAAAAAAAATTTACACCAATGGCGAGAATGGGTTAGGCCATGTACTCAGAGCTCCTATACGTACATGAGGATATTTACACTGAATGGTCGATTGGTATTCCAGGGAATGTCTCCGTTCGCGATGCACATTTTTTAATTCCCTGCGCCATTCAGACCTTAGCACGATTCCAAAAACACTTCGACTTGGAAGCCGGTTGAGATTTAATATTCGGAATCTCTCCAAGAACCCGAAACTAATTTGAAACTTCATGATAATATCATGGAAAACCATGCATTTTGCAAACCCAAAATAACTGAGATTAAGCACCAGAAAAGATTAATATTTACTTATTTTCTTGTCTTTATTCATTAAATTTTACAAAGCTTAACATTGTCTCATATATGAATTTATATTTAAATTTGCTTCTTTTTTTACGATTTGCAATTCTAAAAATATTAAAATAAAGTAAACATGAGCACTAATAAAGAAAATGTAGTTTTTTTAAGGCCAAACAAAATCTTCTTTAAAACTTGAAATTATGAAGATTTGTAAAAAAATTAGTTGGAATAATTTTGAGCTTTAACATCTGAGAATTGTGAATGTCACTCGTCATTTAAAGTTACCTTCCATAGTCAATAGCTTTTTTCTTTTGTATTTTATTATTATTAAAGTTTGACTTCTTTTTAATATTGTATTGTTTGCTTGTGAATGATAGTTGTATCTGTTTTATGTTTATACAGTTTTGTTTGTTGCAAAGAATTATAGATAATCGACTTTGAAGTCATTTATTAACATTTTTTAATGCAATAAAAATATCAAAGTTGAATGCTAAATAAACAAATAGCATTTATTAATGTAAATATTCAATTAAAATGTTTGTTCCGATTGAGAGTTGTAGGTAAACAAATCGATTTCAATTGTAAACTATTCGTTAGTAATCAAATTAATTTAAACTTACACTAAAGAGAATAATAATAAAATGAAAAACAGGTTTACTTCAACATATCTACTGTCCGACACGTTATGAATTGTTGAGGTAAAGCTATAAAGAAGAGTTACTAAAAATTGAATTAACTTTTGAAATTTGATAAAGTAAAGTAATCAAAACGAAAAAAAAATGTAATTGCAAAATGCACTCGACTAAATAATGAGAAAGATAAATAATTAAAATAAAAAAAATTTGTTTTAGGTGCAAGATTTTCGTTTCTTATGTCCAAATGGTACAGCATTTGATCAAGAAGCCCAAATTTGTGCCGATTGGGGTGATGTAGACTGTGAACAATCTGTTTTATATTATGGTAGCGATAATTTTGACCTATATCGCCTGGGTTCTGGATTTGAAAGTAAACGGGCACCTTTGGCTGAGGAGGACGAATCTACCTTCCATTTACAAAGAGCAGAAAGTGGTAAGCAAATGTGTTAACTATACAGAAGCAAAGATATTTAATATTTTATTCACTGCATGTGCAATATATTTTCTTTAAGGTGGTTATGTAAAAGGTTTTAAAGAAACTCGAATAGATCAAAAGTCACGCCCTGATCAGCCACCTAATTACACAAAACATTTTGAAACTGTAACGCGTGGTACTTTTAATAACAACAATAATAATTATGTGCACACACAACAACAGCAGCAGCAAAATCTTAAAACTAAAAAACAAAAGCTGCAGCAGATGGAAGTAATCGTTACTAAGAAACCTATTGTCAGTTATAATACACCAATTTCCACAACAACGACCACAGAGCGTAATTACAATGATGATTCAAAACGTAAGTTTAAATTTAGTTTAATTGTTTACCACAACCATACAAGTTACGAGTATTTACAAATTACGTGGTCATTACAAAAAAAAGATCTATTTCATCGGAAGTTTGTAGAATTAAAAGCAGACAGAATTTATTGATACTCCCTAATTAAATAGAGATTTATTAAGTTATTTGTTTCATTTACTATTTATTATACATCTTGTGGTGTTATCTTTTCTGAAAAAAAAAAAATTATTTATAGTATTTAATTTAAAATAAATAAAAATATGTTTTCCTTTTACAATACGATATTCTCTGGTCAAAATTAAAGAAATGAAAGCAAAGTTAAATAAAAATATTTCTTTCTCTTCATTTTCGACATATTCTACAGGGTGGACCAAAAGAAACCAAGGGGTGTAAAAGTTTAATAACTTTTTTGTTTATTAATTTTTTTTTATTTTTTCTTTCAGATTATATAGACAACACTTGGAGTATTTATAATGGAGAGGTTCACAACTGAACAGAGAGTTTTCAAGAGTTGGCCAGAAATGAAATCAACTTTATTGAAAATTTGATTATGAGTGATGAAGCGCATTTTCATTTGAATGGCTTTGTTAACAAGCAGAACTGTAGGTTCTGGGGTTCTCAAAATCCAAGGGTGGGCCAAAAGAAACCAAGGGGTGTAAAAGTTTAATAACTTTTTTGTTTATTAACTTTTTTTTATTTTTTCTTTCAGATTATATAATATACAAAATGGAAATTTTTTTACACTAAGTATGTCTCTTAAATGACCACCGTTTTCAGCTTCGCACCGATGGGCTCTTTTTAGAGCATTTTACATAACATCTTTCAAAACTTGTGGCTGTAGCGTTCGAATTTCTGCAACAATGTTTGCCTTGAGTTCAAGGATTGTCTCTGGCTTGTTCACATACACTCGCTCCTTCAAAAAACCCCAAAGAAAATAGTCGGGTGCTACCTCTCCATTATAAATTCTCCAAGTGTTGTCTATATAATCTGAAAGAAAAAATAAAAAAAAAATTAATAAACAAAAAAGTTATTAAACTTTTACACCCCTTGGTTTCTTTTGGCCCACCCTGTATATACGAGTATGACTAAATTTTATTAATTACATTGCTAACTCAAATAATAATTTTTTAAGTCTTTGCTTCTTCTATTTTTATTGGTGATGCATATTATATTCCCTGATATCTAGTTCATAATGCTTGGCAATATCACTTTCAAAGCCTTAAGGGAATATTTTTGTGCCAAAGAATGTGTGGTAAAACGTGGGGCATACGACCAAAAATGATGGCGTGGTCCTACAAAACTAAAATAGTAGCGATGGTCACTTATGCCTCCTTGGTATGTTGGGGGCAATGAAAAAGTGCCCTACACTAGCCTTAGAAATGATCAGTGGGCTCAATCCCCTGCATATTTGAGTAGAGGAGCAGTAGCTAGTGTTGCCTTAAGGCTACCTAGTCTATCCTATCTTAAAAAGGGCAATCTGAGCGAGCATGTGAAAATTCTAGAATATATCTGGAACTATATGCCTCGCCGTCTCCAATAGAATGAATAAAACACTCTTATTTTCCAGGCGTTTTGAAATGGTCATCAATGAGCGTTCAGCTTGGAGAAACGGTGAAATAATATTGTACTCGAATCGACAGTTGTGATATACTGATGGGTTCAAAATGGAAAATGGCAGTGCTGGTGCGGGAATTGTAGGACCACGTTTTTGCAAGGCAATTGCAATGGGAATAACTGCTTTCATTTTTCAGGCAGAGGTTCACCACTTAGAACTATGTGATAGGGAATGTCTACGAAGGTGCACTTGTGGTACCGGAACATGCATTTTCTAAGACAGTCAAGCAGGTATAAATGCTTTGGCAATCTATTCTTTTCGATCAAGATTGTTTTGGGATTTCTACAAACTTCTCAATGCTTTGCCAGAGAGGAACACTCTTACCTTATTGTGGGTGCCGGATCATGCTTCTGCGGGCTGACCAACAACTTCACTAGTGTCCTACTGCGCAAAGAGGAAAAACGAAGTATACAAGACTGCTGGAGGGACGAAGTGGACATGTGGCAGTCAAAGGGACTCATCAACCCCGAGCACATTGGGGCAAAGGTTGTGTTGAACCTCAGAAGATATGACATTAAACTCTACGTTTAGGGTCATTGTAGACTTAACTATCACATGAGTAAAATCGGTGTGGTACAAGACCACTCCTGTCGTTTCTGTCCGGAAGGACAGGAAACGTTGTAACATGTTCTCTGCGAGTGCCCAGCGATGTTGTTAATTGCTGCCTTCTTATTTGATTGTTGTTGATATTGTTGGGGACGTTTCGATTATTGTTGTTGGCTGTCGATGCGTTTATATAATTGTTGAAGTATTTGTCGTAATTAGATTGATTATATAAAGCTTTATAAACTATTTGTCAATATTTTATTCGGTTTTGTTATGAATGTATTATGTATGATGGAATTTGAAAGTTTGATTTTATATGCATTAGTCTTGGGTAGTACACGAACGAACTATTCCTAATGTACTATTCACTTATTTGAACTGAACGAACTAGTCCGTTTTTTGAATTTTCATAGTTCAAATCCTTGCTCATTATTTTAAATGAACGACCTATAAATGAAAGGACGAACTAAAGTTAAACGAAAACAAAGACGAAGGAACGAAAGTTGCAAATTATTTTCTTTTACAACAATGGTATTAAAAACAAATAAAGTGAAGAAAAGAAAATGTATTACGCATGCTAAAATGCTTAATTTTAAGATTTTAAAATTAAACCTTAATTTTTTTTAGCAATAGTGACTAAAGTACTTTTTGAATTACATTATAAAAAGAAATCGAAAACTAAATTTAAAAATTGTTTGAATTTTGTTCTGTTGCTTTCTATTTTCGTAAAAAATTCCTTTCAACCCCTATTCGATATCATTTTACATAATAAAGGACGTTTAATGACAATCAAAAGTATAAGTGATAAAGATACAAAAGATCAAAAGAACTAAGTGAACGAACTATTCCTTTTTAATTTTTTAACTAAGAAGAGCGCTCACTAAAATGAACTACAGAGCACAAGTTTAATATGCATTATCTCTGTTTTAGTTGCATTAATTATAATTATTAATCTATTATCATGACACCATTTGGTAGAGACGTTCAGTTCCTGCTGCACTACTTTTGTTGCTTTTAGGATGTTTTTATTGCCAACTATAATGACTGTATCAACTGCATATGCAAACGTTTCACAACTTTTTAGAGTATCTAGTAGATCTTTTGCATATAATAGATAAAGCATTGGTCATAATTTCGAACCCTGAGGAGCTCCACTTGTCACTTCCACTTCATCACTCAATTCGTTACTAATTTTGACTTTAAAATTTCGATATTGTAAATAGATTTTGAATAACTTCAAGCAATTTCCGCTCACCCCAATTCGTTTGAAAGTTTCTAATAGCTTTGCATATTATAAGGTGTCCAAAGCTCTGCTATTAAACTCTGAAGCTTTTCTGTCAGGCACGAGTTCACATAATTTGAGAAATTTCTCAATGTTTGTTGATGCTTTTTCTTTTTTGAAATCCATATTCAAATTTTATTTATGTATATATATGCTGATAGTATTTTAAAATAGGAATAAAATTGACCATGCGAGAAGAATTAATTTTCAAGGCAAATGCTCCAAAAAATTTTTAATTTTAATTGCGAATGTAAGTCGTAAAATGGAATGGCATATTAGTCAGAACCATTGTTGTATCAAAACATCTTCTTTTTATTTTCCGTTAAGTATTGTTGCTTCGATAACAGTCTTTAGCAGGTTTTTTACCGTAGATTGTGAGTTGGAAATCCTCATAATTCCAGCGAGTTTAAAAACTTGGGTGGATAGGTGACATCGTCTTTGCAAATAATTGAAACCACCGATTTGTACGTCACAAATTCACGATCAATTTCATTTTGAATTTGAAAATTGAAGTCAATACGCAATTTTTATTGTTATTTATCGTGAAGTTTACATACAAAAATTTATTATTTTGCAAACTGTTTAAATTTTAAACTTTTTTGATATCATAACGAATTAAATGAAAAAATGCCGATAATAATTGTTCGTATTGCAATTTATGGGTTTGACGTGATATATACTTTAATTTTTTTATTAAAAATTAAATTGTACATGAATTTACCTGCATATTAAAAAAATTGGCGTAGAATTGGTTATGAACCAAATCCTGTTATGATAAACATTAAAAAAATATTTGTCAACCCGTTCTCTATTTTAGATAAATTTAATAGTGTTTTCAGACTGAAGAAAACTGTGTTTACCATACAAAGTGAATTTAATAAATCCACATTAAATTCTATTTTGGAATTGAATTTAAGTTGGATTTATGAAATACAACACTATTTTTGTCCGTTAACTTGGGTTAAAAAGATCTGTAAATATAGCAACAGCTGCTAATGTTATTAAATGAAATAAAAACCATTTCAAATATTTTCCGGTGAAAATGCTTTCAATGGCAGCAGCAATAAAAGCATTTCAAAGAAAACGACGTTTTTCGACGAAAGACATAGAAAATATGTGTCTCTTAAGTGTATTTACCAAAGGTCAGACATGTTGTTTCTGCTGTACAGCTGGTCAAATAAGTTTTGTAGAAATTTATCTGATACACTGTATGTTAAACACTGAATTTAAAAAATTTGCAGTGTGAACGCAAAATCATCTGTTGGTGAATGTAATGTTAAATTCAGTATTTAACTTTCAGTCTGAAAACACTATTAAATAAAATGTTTGTTAATACATAAATAAAACAGATGATAGAAAAAAGCTGGTAATTTCGTAGCATAAATGATGGTAATCGAACAAACGGAAAACCCAACGTACACTAATATTCATCGTAAAGTAACATTCGTATATTTTTACTTACAATCTTCTATGTAATTAAACTCATACCAATGTAACTATTTAAGCGTTGTCAAAGATGCTAAAAGTCATTTAGAGTACCAGTGAAAAGAGAAGCTATCATAGCATTAATGCCGACGTGTTTAATGTTATGATAGTATGTACTCGTACATGTAAATTCAAAGGGCACTGAACTTGGTATCAGATTGGTGCCAGAATTTGGGGTTGAATGTCTACACAAAAAGGACCTGTATAGTAATATTCTCCAGCAAGAGACGTAGAGACATCTTCAGGAAACCTTTCATTTTTGATAAACTCATACCATTCCCAAGAAAAGTTAAGTGCATTAGTACCACTACTGATTTAACATTATTGTGGAATAGCCACCTGGAAAAAATCATTGACACTTAGACTGTAAAAAAGAGTAACTGGAGTAAGAGATTTCTATGTAAATATGCAAAAATTGCTGTGCGATATGCAGAATATTTTATGTCGAAATAAGTGATGTAATTAATTGTATAAAAGGGTAGCGTGATAACGTATCATTCTGGAACTCGTAGGTTCGATTCCTGTCCAGACTATGGGAGCCGATGGTCAAAGGTACCCGTCCTCATTACCAAATTTCATCGTAGAATTAATTATTAATATTAAATAATAATAATAATAATTCTATAAAGTTATTTTATTGTATTAAAAAATTTTTTTTTTGGAATAGAAGTAATTATGAAAATATTGAAATTTAAATATTTTTATTTTTATTTTGCAGAAGATTTGGATGATATATTCAAGGGCTCGCACAGTTCTAACTTCTTTTCCAATCGCAATGGCGGACGTGAAGATGACTTTTTAGATCATTCGGTTAAACCATCTCTAAAAGCAAATGATTTCTCTGATTTTAGTAAGAAATCCCAAGCTTCCACAATTGGCAAGTCTCGTGTAACACCTAGTAGATCAAAACGTCCCTTACAAGCCACTGGCACATCAGTTAGTACCACAACAACAACTACTATAGCCACTCCTAAGATAACTAAAAAAGTTACTCAACATAGCTTTTACAACACCGATTTCTATGATTATTCACAATATAAATCAACAACTTCCTCCAGTCAATCCTCTTCAACCACAGTGGTTACTACACCCAGACCGATAGGCCAAAGTAATGCCAATCGTTTTAATGTTGGCTCTTATGATTATCCTACTCAAGCCAAAATACAGCCAACCACCTACAATCCCAATCACTATAAGCATGCTACCACAAAATACACCGAATTCAAACAGGAAAAATCTGATCCGGCTTCTTATAACAAAGCTGCAGCAATCAATAAAAAGGCACAGAAATTTGAACAAACACAACAAAAATTCAACCAGCAAAATGCAACTTTCGCAAAACTGAATGAATTTAATGAATTTTCTAAAATCAAACCACAGCCACCGAAACCATTCCAATCTCAACTACCGTCTAAAACGTTTGAAGCTCCCGCCAGAACTAATGTAGAACCACAGTATTATCGGCCTCGTGGCCATCTCAAAGTACGTGTAAGCAACCAACAACCCGAACCTTTTCGAGCACAACAAAGACAAATAACTAGACCTACTGAAGGGCTTAAAGAAAAACCTACAGTATCGGCAAAAGTTGAAGCCAAGCCTAGAGGATTTGTTAGTCGAGGTAGTATCAATTACAAAGCCACTACACAACATGATAGTGAAACCTATCTAACAACTACAAGTAATAGTCATAAAAAATTTTCCACCTTAGTACCCAAATACAAATATGCGCCCACCACATTTAAACCCTCCACATACAAAAAGCCCTACGAAAATAATTTCTTTCAAGGTCAACAGACTGTAAAACCTACAAATCAACCAACAAAATCTCAAACAATTTCGACTTCAACTGCATTATATACTACAACCAATCCCTACTATAATCCAGATGAGGATGATGGCCAATATCACCCAGAATTATATGAAATTGATTATTTCAGAATTAATTTCAATAAACAACGGCAAACTGGCAGCCCGATTACAACTTCTTCTTCGATTTCTACTAGCACAACCACTCAAAAACCTTTTAAACAAAATTATCAAAATCCAGTTAGTCATTTAAAGAGTCAACAACAGACATCTTATTTGAAAGAACAAGCTGTGGCAGTATCTGATTTCAGTGAGGAAGATGAACTATTCAAAACTGCTCAATCGCTTAACTTTGGTGCGGCTAGTATTAATAAATTAAAAGCTGATATTTTTAAGGCGGAAAAAACTTCCCAACAATACAACTCTCAATATAATCCGCACAATTCCCTATTAACTAGTCCAAAGGCAACAACCCTTTCAACGCCGCATACAACAGCCACATCATTCTTTACCAATCCCTCATATTCCATTTCAACGCAAACCACATTAGGACCCACAACGTCCGTAGTTCCTTCCACAACCACAACCATAACAACTTCAGCCACAAAACAGCCCACAAATACAATCATCACAAAATACACCACAGCCTATCCACACACCATAACAAAAAGTGGTAAGCATGCGACAGAGAAAAAATTGAAAAAGAATGAAAATAAAAATAAAAAAAAATTAAACAAGAAACCACTACACGCTGATGAGGATACCAGCTATGACTATGCCTATTATGATTCGGATACCTTAAGTGAATCCCCTCAAGAATATCCAGAATATGAAATACAAGAATTCACTAAAACTAAAAGAAATTAAAAAAAAAAATCATTAGCAAGCCGTATTAAATAAAAGCCTACGAAAAAACTATATACATAAACTAAAAAGAGTCCATTTTAACTGAGCACAAATCTTACATCTTATAGAAAGGCTTTATATTCTACAATATTTTAATGAAACGCGACATTATAAGCCGAATTTTACAATCAGCAAATAAAACAAAAACAAAATAACTCATTTTTGCATACAGGCTCTTATATTTAGCTTATCCCTATTTTCTACAAGACAATAGATGGACCATTTTCACTTAAGGTGAAGGTGCACAGCACGCGTCAACGGCTTTTACGGTTCTGCCAAAAAAGCTACATAATGTTGCGTGTGACGCAAAAAGTTAAACAACTTTTAAATTTTTACGCGTTACAAACATTATTGAAAAGTAAACAAGCTGTGCTTACATCCAATTTTATTAAAAATCTTTATAATATTTGTAAAATAAAATGCATATTGTAAATAATGGAAAAAAAATAAAAAAAACAAAGTCTTGTGTTCTAAATCCAGTCTTGAATACAAAAATAAAAAAACTCAAAAGGGTTGTGTGAAACGCATCGCTTTAAAAGCGCAATAAGTATGAAACGCGTTGCGTGTGAACAGATGCTGTGTACCTTCAGCTTTAGAGTAGACGTATCCATAAAAATCACTCTTTTTTCTTAATTTTGCAAGTGGTAGATGAATAGATGAACATAATGCGAAATTTGTTTCCTTCTTAAATTCTAAGGGGTCGTCGATATTTATGCAAATTGAAATTTCCCAACTTTCTGCTTGCAAACTTCATAATCAAAACACCCGAAAAAATTTGGCAACTTTATTATTTTGTTATTTTCGTCTTATTGACATTTGATAAAATATGCACAGCGATGTTTGCTGAATGTATGTTTTGTGCAGATGTATTCATTTGGTTATTGTATGAACTAAAACGAAGAAGTTTTTACTCGTTTGCTTTGCTTACTACCAGTGTTTTAAAACTGTGAGCAAAATAGCAAAAGTTTAAATTAATACGCAGTTGCTTTGAGCGAAGAGTTTTTTGTTCAAAAAGTCAACTCTTGCTTTCGCTTCTGCTTTGCAAATAAATAGTAACTGTTGAAAAGTCTTTTATTTTCTTTGCATTCGTACAGTTTTATTTTGCTTTAACTTTGTAATATTGCACAGCGAAATCAAAGCAACAGTTGTTAAACAAAATTAATCCCTTTGCTTCTAAGAAACTGTGCAGTCGTCAACAGAACTGTAAAAAAAAAATTAAAAACATGTCAATGCTTGTTCTGTTGCGTCATTTTTGCACAGAACTTTTTGTTCTACTAGGCACTAGAAAATAGTGTCCTGTTCTAGTGTCCAGTAGTGTGTAATGTATTTCAAATGGGCTTCTGCAGCCCTTTATTAAATTTGAGATGTTTTTGCCCAGTCTCGCCTGGACCGCTCCTTTATTACGTGTGTCACAGTCGCCTGCCCTCACGCGTCTGCCCGTTCGGGTAATCACACTTAGCGATATTTCCTCACCTACCCCTGCGCCCCGCCTCTCGTGCGGCGCATCGCAGCCGCAGATCCTGGTGCACAGTAGCGCGGCGCTAGGCGAGTTTCTTAACGTGTTAACTTTAGCTACACAAAGTAATGAATCCGTAAATGTGTTATCCCCTATGTTTATTTTACACACATTTTGAATGCCATATTTATTTATAACTAGCTGTTTTGCCCGACTCAGTCCTTTATTACATGAGTCGGTATCCTTAGAGAGCGTATGTACCTAATTTCAGACAAATTCATTGGAAAACAAAAATGTATATAATTGTAACTTCCTTTTGAAAATATTAAATTAAAATATAGTTTTAATTTATTCATTAATTCTGGATGTTACTTTCTAATCTATTGTTTATAAATACAAAACACCCAACTATTTGTTGCATTTCATTCAATTACACCTTACTATTAGGGGTATAACAATTAGTAATAAACCTATTCGAAAACTATTTTACAAAAAATTATTTTCGTATTCGCTGCTAAAGCTACGGTCACATTAAACAAATATTTGTCGAAATAAGCGTAACCACTATTTTTGCCAAATATTTTTATAGTCTAACATGACTTGTATTACATAAAATTAATTCAAATAATATAATAATGTAAGTATGTTGTCTTTTAATAAAAAATTAAGCTAATAAATATAAACAAATATTTCTTCAAAAGATATGTAGATGATGTAGTGGTTATGCTTTTTTCGACAAATATTTGTCTAATGTGACCGTAGCTTAAGTCTTACAAAAGCAAAAATTCGACTGTGCTACTGCTTCACAGTTTTTGTATTTTGAAAATAAAAACTACAGCAAAAGTTTTCATACATTTATGCTTTAAATCGATAGTACAGCAACTGCGTGTGTTCTTTCAACTTAACTTTTTACTTTTGCTGTTGACGACTGCGCAGTTACTTAGAAGCAAGGCGATTAATTTTGTTTAAGAACTGTTGCTTTGATTTCGCTGTGCAATATTACAAAGTTAAAGCAAAATAAAACTGTACGAATGCAAAGAAAATAAAGGACTTTTCAACAGTTGCTATTTATTTGCAAAGCAGAAGCGAAAGCAAAAGTTGACTTTTTGAACAAAAAACTGTTCGCTCAAAGCAACTGCGTATTAATTTAAACTTTTGCTTTTTTACTGTCAGTTTTTTAAAAACTGTGAACTGTTGCTTTGATTTCGCTGTGCAATATTACAAAGTTAAAGCAAAATGAAACTGAACAAAAGCAAAAAATGAAAAGACTTTTAAACACTGCTTAAGGTACTGACTCAGTATCCTACTTATGCTGGGAACACAATTGGGACGAACGACGAATTTCGTCGAGCATGACGAATTCGTTGCTGAGAGTTCGTTGCGCAAATTCGCATCATGACGCATAATTATGACGAATAAATAACAGCTGTTGTTATCAATAAAGTTGTTTGCTGTACGTGACAGAAAATAAACATTGTAAAAATATTGCAGTATTCGCTGTTCGATTAAACAAAACAAAAGAATAAAAACTAATTTTCCTTTATTAATACATATGTATGTATATACACACATAAGTAAGTGTATATGTATATACATATGTATGTAAGTATAACACACTTTTGAGAGTTGGCCCATTTGTAAAAAATAATAGTAAATGCATACATACACACATATGTATGTAAGTATATAATAAAAGCAACAAAAAAAAACAAGGAAACAAGTTTATACCTCAAGTTGAAGGGCTACCGTATAAACAAAAATAATTACTTGAGAATTCTATACATAAAAAACCATTACAAAACAATTTTATGGCAAATAGTTGTGTACATAATTGTGTAAATAGTTGTGTACATATAACTTAAATGATGTACATTGAAAATAAAACAATTATTAAAGTCCAAATTAGCTTTAATTACTAATATACTTGAAGGCTACAAGGAAAACGGGAACTCTGTATCAATTTGTTCGTCGTTCGTCGGCGTATGAAATAGAAATAAATCTATCGCAGAATTCGTCACGCACAACGAATTTCGGTGTTGTGTTAACTTTTATATGCACAAATGTGTTTTATTTCTGATGACGAAAGTTCGCAACGAAAAATTCGTCGTTCGTCCCAATTGTGTTCCCAGCATTAGTCGTACGATCTGTCTAAAAACCCATGTGTGCTAAAAAAGTATGATTGTGTGTATTGAACCAGCAGACTTTTTGACAGATCAGTCCGATTTTTTAATGTTATGAAATTTTTCATAAAATAAATTTTATCTGTGCGATCAGAGTTGCATTTTCTATGTTCAAGGCAGAAAAATAGCAACAAAACTTTTGTTTTGTTTATACAAACATTTAAGTTATTTTTCATTGTACATCTTTGTAAAAAAGATATTTTGCGGCAAAGAAGAAAATGAATACTTTTAAAAGCATTAAGGTGAGTAAACATATGTTTTTGCATCTTTTTTTGTATAATAGTGTGGCATAAAGTTCGCCATTTTAAAGCGATTTCTTCAAGTAGGACAGAATTCTGTCACACATTATTTTGACATAATCGTACGATCGTGTAGGATAGTCAGTCAGTACCTTTACAAGCACTGCCATGAGTACCCATATAAATATTTCAAATTCAAACATTTTTTTTTTCATTTCCGTTTCTTCAGTAACACTAAATTATAAATTAAATAAATATAAACATTTGTATTTTTAGTTATAAAAATTTTAAAGAAAACGTTTTCTCAAGTTGCTAGACAATTATTATTTTTAAAATACATAAATATGAAAGTTGATTAAAAATTAATTTCATAAAACACAACTATAAAGTAGAGGTGGATTTTTATTTTTAATTTCTATTTTAAAAATTAGTTTGTTCGGCCTGCACGTTGTAGGAAATGCAATATTTCATACGTACTGGTATGTATTGATGTATGTATGTATATAAAAGTGCGTAATATGAGAATGTAAAAAAATATTTTTTATTTTTATAATGAAATTTTATAATGTTAAATATTAAATATTTTTTTGTACTTTGTAAATAATAAATTTTTAAGAAAAAATTTTAATAAATTAAAAACATTTTATTAAAAAACGTAAACCTATATGATTTTAAAATAATAAAACAAACTTATCTTTAAAGTACTTTATTAATACAAAAGTATGTTTGCAATTTAAATAAACGCTGTTAATAAAACGCTCACTTATGGGAATTGTACAAATTAAATGAAATTATGAAGTACTAGCACTTTTCTCGATATTTCGTTAGCGAAGTACCATACTGTCGCTATTAAAATTTCGTATTTCTTTGTTGACTATTTCAACTCAGTTCTAAATTTTTTAATATAAATAAAATTAAAACGTATCATTAAAATATATAAAAAGGGCCCTTTCCACAATTTATTGATTTTTATATATACTGATCACCGGAGCTCGGTCCGATAGTTATAAATTCGTTAATGTTAAAAAATAAAAAAAATACTATTATAGTACAGGGTGGGCCAAGAGAAACCAAGGGGTGTAAAAGTTTAATAACTTTTTTGTTTATTAATTTTTTTTTATTTTTTCTTTCAGATTATATAGACAACACTTGGAGAATTTATAATGGAGAGGTTCACAACTAAACAGAGAACCAGAACAATAGAATGTTATTATTTAAACCAGATTTGCCTCGAACCGGTAGACCACGTTTAAGTCGCACTGCGGAAAATATTGAACGAGTACAGCAAAGTATTAACGAAGCACCAGAAACATCTGGCAGAAGGCGTTCTGCTCAGCTAGAAATGTCTCGTACGTCACTACGGCGCATTTTAAAAAAAGATTTACAGTTATACCCATATAAGGTGCAATTGGTCCAAGAATTAAAACCCGCAGATCATCGGCAACGTCTTAATTTTGCAGTTAAATTTCAAGAGTTGGCCAGAAATGAAATCAACTTTATTGAAAATTTGATTATGAGTGATGAAGCTCATTTTCATTTGAATGGCTTTGTTAACAAGCAGAACTATAGGTTCTGGGGTTCTCAAAATCCAAGAGCCATTCATCAACGCCAATTGCACCCCATCAGGTGTACAGTATGGTGTGGGATCACATCTGAAAATGTCATTGGGCCCTACTTTTTCGAGAATGAAGATGGAAGTGCTGTAACCGTAAATGGAGAGCGGTATCGTTTTATGATAGAAAATTTTTTACGTCCTGCTCTTGAAAACAGACCTGGCATGTGGTTTCAGCAGGACGGAGCCACTGCCCATACTGCCCGAGACACAATGGCACTTTTAAGTCAAATTTTTGGAGAGCGAATAATTTCTCGAAATTCGGAAATTATTTGGCCAGCGACTATTTTCTTTGGGGTTTTTTGAAGGAGCGAGTGTATGTGAACAAGCCAGAGACAATCCTTGAACTCAAGGCAAACATTGTTGCAGAAATTCGAACGCTACAGCCACAAGTTTTGAAAGATGTTATGGAAAATGCTCTAAAAAGAGCCCATCAATGCGAAGCTGAAAACGGTGGTCATTTAAGAGACATCATTTTTCATACTTAGTTTAAAAAAATTTCCATTTTGTATATTATATAATCTGAAAGAAAAAATAAAAAAAAGTTAATAAACAAAAAAGTTATTAAACTTTTACACCCCTTGGTTTCTTTTGGCCCACCCTGTATATGAATAAAAATTGTATTATTTCTTAATTATTTTTTACCTTGTCCTGAACCGTTTAAGCGCAGTCTAATAGTTTTAGGGTCGTTAATATTAAAAAATGAAAAAGTACCATTGAAATCAATAAAAAGTAAACATTTTTACTTTGCTTAAGAGCGTTAGACCCCAATCTCATAGTTATAGTGTTTTTAGCATGAAAAACTGAAAAAGTACAAATAAAAACAATAAAAAGTACTATTTTTCCCATTCATGGTTTTCCACTTTATTTTAGATTATTTGATCCAAATCCCATAATTTTACATTCCTTTATAATAAAATACCAAAAAGTACCAAAAAAAAATTATAAAAAGTACCATTTGTCCTCTTGACGATTTTTAACTTTGCTTGGGACCATTTGAGCCCAATATCGTACTGCCAGGTTTGTTTACATTAAAAAAATCAAAAAGTACGATTAAAATCAATAAAAAGTACCGTTTTGTCCACTTAATTATTATTTATTTTGTTAAGGACCGTTTAGTTCTACTGTGGAAACTCTAGGTTTGCACATAACATTAAAAATACTATTAAACTTGTTTAAATATGAAGTACAAATCTTTCTTTTGGTACTTTTTTCTCCTTTGAAACAATTTGTTTACCATTGATTTTTATTGGGTACTTCAAATTAGTAATAAAATATTTATATGCTGCATCAATTTACATTATGGTACATATTTTGAAAAGTAGTAAAAACTACTTATTTGCTCGAATTTTAAAAAAGTGAAAGAAAAGAGAAGTAAAGCAAATATCAACAAAGAATATGTGAACAAAGCGTGTCGCCTAGTACCGAACACAAAAATTATGCTCTCTTCTCCACACGTAATTTGCTTTGCGAAATGCTTCCCTTCTAACTGTTTCCTCGTCTAAACGGGGGCAATTTACATAAAAGTACATATTTAGAAATAGTAGTAAAAAGGGGTACATATTTTAACCCTTATTTGCTCGAATTTTAAAAAAGTGTCAATAATATATCAAAAAATACGGACAGAAATTTGAAAATCGTACGGCTCTATAATCATATTTTTCACCTTCTTAAATATCAAAAAATTTAATAATGGAAACGTCTAGTTTATTATTAAAATTTATTTATTTATTTATTATTAGAGCGAAATATCAATATAAAAATAAATTTTAACAATATGACAGTTATGAACCTATAAATTAAAAATTTTAAAAAAATTATCTTATTGGTCAGAATGACCGTACTTTATTTCAATCCAAAAAACAACTCAACACTAATCTTTAAAGGTCTTAATTTATATTCACACTAGCTGACCCGGCAAACGTTGGTTTGCCTTCAAATTTTATTTATATTGAAAAATAATTAAAAAGAGTAAAAAATATGAAAGTTGGGCTATTCCGAATATATAATAATGAAATTAGCCAAATCGGTGTAGAAGTTCTCCGACTTGTAAAAATTTTAAAAGTATTTTAATTTTCATAAAAATTTAAGTTGGGTTTTGACTAAAATGTAACATTTTTGTATATTCGATCTTCTTACTCTAAGAAATGGTACTAATAGACCGTGAAAGACCGGGTAAAAACACGTAGTATATACATAAGCTAAATAACGACTGCAGCGCCACCTGCCTGGCGGATTTGTTACGCTAAACCTTGCAAGACGTAACCCAAAGGCATATACAGAAATTCAATTAAATCAGTCCAGCCGTTTAGAAGGAGTACAATGTCAGACACACGTACAGTCGAATTTTATATTTTAAGACAAATTACCTAAGTATAAATGTGGAGTGATTTTATTAGTAAGAACTTATTTGTGTTAATTGCATTATTGCAAAATATAAATAAGCGTTTACTTATTGTGAAATATATTTATAAGTGAAAAAATAGGTGATGTAAAAGGTGCAGAGTTTGTTAACTTCGTTTGTGTTAACTCTTCCCCTCTTAAATGGATCGTCCACCATCGAGTGCTGAATTATGCTGTTTAATTTGGAGAAATGGCCTAGCTTGCGTATTTGGGTTATACTCCGTAGTTATTTTTTGTTGAGGAGATAAATAACGGGTGGCCCAAATGAGACCTAGTGAGCGTATTGTAGTCGTTGTTGGAGGTCTTGCGGTAGAAGCTGTTGCACAATTTGAACTTTGTATGGATATATCTTAAGATCCAGCTTTAAAATTCTCTGTAATGTTGTTCTGAGTATACCCAATTGGCCGGAACGGCGACGAGTTGAGACAGATGGATCATTTGAAACACTCTGCTGCACAGCTTTCACGTTGTCTTCAGTACGAATATTTCGATGAACACCTCTTCCTGGACGGTCGGCAACTGAACCCAGTTCCTCAAAACGGCGAACTAAGCTTGTAATCATGGAAGATGTGGGCGCTGATCTTACGTTAAAAAAAACGGCGATAATTTCACTGCGTCAGAACAATTGATCGTTGAGAAGAATAATAAAAATCGATCATTTTAATGCGTTGTTGGTGACTGTACGTATTCATTTTAAATTTCCAAGAGTTCAGTTATAATCTGCAAAAAGAAAAAATAAATTCTGTTAAAAAAATAAAAAAGTTATTTGTGTTTCACATCAGCTGGTCTTATTTGGGCCACCCTGTATAAATAGCTTTTGTCTATACTTAATAATACTAACAAGAATAAGTGTTACAATAATAACAGAAAATACATCTAAGTTTAGGCTAATTACAGGCATTCTTTTATTCTTATCTACTAATATTTTAATGCTATCTTCATGTTGTATTTGTTTCAAATATAAAGTTTCTGTTTTTATTTCTTTTACAATTTTTTAGCATTTTTAGTTTCTTTGATTTTTGTGATTAAATTTGGTAATATAACTCCCCGTCTATACCTAACATAAATATGTTAGCAATAAGAGAAAAAACGTCGGCAGAAAACAGAGCAATATTGCTTATTGCTTTTGTTATGTTAAAGTATGAGAACACTTATTTATATTAACTCATAATTCAAAAGTAAACAAACAAAAAGGTAAAGTGAAAGCTGAAGTGAAAATTTATAAATAAATTATTTAAATGTGTGAAAAAAGATGGACTTAAGAAAAAAACTTCGGCAACTGCTTATCTTAAAGCAGTTAAAAGAATTAAAAGTTCTAATGCTGAAAAAGAAAAATAAAAGGGAGAAAAGTGTTGGGTTAATCCATTTCTGCAAAGAAGAGAGATGCATTCCTTGGAAGCACATCTACTAAAAGATATATTGTGGGGTGAGGAAAAAGAATTGCAAAATTTTTGTAGAGTGGATTTGCAGCAATTTGAAGAAGTTTTGTTATTGGTAAGATAAATATTACCTTTATCGTCCTGATCGTGGTGCTTATGGTGGTGGTATTCTTATTGCTGTCTCCAGTAGTCTACCATCTGAACAATTACACTGGTCGACAAAAAAAACTTTTTGTGTGTAACATGAAAACTTTTGTCTTGCTATGTTTAGGACAAGGATATGGATAATATAAATAAAATTAACATGCTTCCAATACGAATAGTTTTTTTGTAATTAGATGTTATATAAATTTAGAAAATTTGAGATTTTGTTAACAAAAGTAAGTTATTTTATTATGTTACAGTATTAATTTAAATAAAATTTTATGATTTTCTGCTGTATTTTGCGTCAGGTACATCTCGTTGTAATGTCCAACAGTAATCCGCTAGCATACGTGGACTCCACTTGCCCTGGTATCGTTTTTCCATGGTAGAAATGTCTTGGTGGAATCTTTCACCATGTTCATCGCTGACGTCGCCCAAATTTTCAGGAAAAAAGTCTAAATGTGAATGAAGGAAGTGTATTTTCAATGACATATTACAACCCAAAGCCTTATAAGCAGATAGCAGCTCCGCGACAATAGTTTTATAGTCATTTGATCGGTGATTTCCTAGAAAATTGAAAGTTACTTTCATGAAAGATTCCCAAGCAGATTTTTCCAAATCACTGATTTTTTCTTTAAATATGTCGTCTTTCATCAATTGTCTGATTTGTGGGCCAACAAATATGCCCTCTTTAATTTTTGCCTCACTCAATGTAGGAAACTTTTCCTTCATATGTAAAAAGCCGTCACCACTCCTGTCCATAACTTTCTGGTGGTTCTCCCTCACTATGAGGGCCCCTTACTATGAGGGATCGTTCTTTTAGCAGATGGCAGGTCAGGATATGTTATTTTATTTTTTGTTTTAATTGTGATACCTTTCGTATCAGTAACACAAAAATAACAATCAGATCAGTGATTCGTTGGTTCTGTCCAAATTACGGGGATTGCAAATGGCATAGATCGAGATCTCCTCGCCCATCCAGTAAGAAGACCCACACATGTAACACAGCAGATGTGTGGAACCCACGCTTTGTCTTGCTGTCCGACGGCAAAGCCAAAATATTGTTCATATAGCTTAGTCACTAATGGTGTCAAATTCCTTCGCTGAGTTTTAAAAGTAATGTTACCACAAATATAACAAAACCTGTCAGGATCATTTTTGCACTTTCTTGACATTATTTAACACTCGCTTAACTCAATAAATAGAAAAAAAACACTATACTATTCACATAAATAAAATCTCTGAATGCAAAAGTTTAACAAAAATGGTTAATTTTAAATTTTACGGGTAGTAGCTGTAACACGAAAACTAGAACTGATGGAATCAAAATAAATACGGTGATAAAATGAGGGTATTTAGGTAATTATAAATTGGTAAGTACCTTTCTTGTAGCTTTCTTGTAGAAAATTAGCTCATTCGTCAATTGATATTGAATTTATCACTGTAATTATTATACTAAAGTATAAAATAATTTATATTGTCCGTAAAAAAGAATTTATTTTATAAGATATCTATACTTTATTAATATATTGTGTAACTATTTTCAATTCTCATAACCAAGTCTGTAAGACAAATAAAGTTCGCAAAAATATATTATATCATCAAACATAGACTGATTAGACTGATTCTACAATACAAAAACAGGATACACCAATGAGATTTGCAATTACGTTACGAACCAGGTTGGCTATTACATTGCGTTTTATAGCTTGCGGAGACTCATATAGATCTCTAGAATTTCTCGTAAGACTATAAGTGTGTTCGTTCCTAAAGTCTTAAATGCAATTTATAAAGCTTTAAACTGTGATCATATCATGGTACAGGGTGGGCCAAAAGAAACCAAGGGGTGTAAAAGTTTAATATCTTTTTTGTTTATTAATTTTTTTTTATTTTTTCTTTCAGATTATATAGACAACACTTGGAGAATTTATAATGGAGAGGTTCACAACTGAACAGAGAACCAGAACAATAGAATTTTATTATTTAAACCAGAGATCAATTATTTTAACGCAAAGAGCATATCGTCGACATTTGAATGGCTTTGTTAACAAGCAGAACTGTAGGTTCTGGGGTTCTCAAAATCCAAGAGCCATTCATCAACGCCAATTGCACCCCATCAGGTGTACAGTATGGTGTGGGATCACATCTGAAAATGTCATTGGGCCCTACTTCTACGAGAATGAAGATGGAAGTGCTGTAAAAGTAAATGGAGAGCGGTATCGTTTTATGATAGTAAATTTTTTACGTCCTGATCTTGAAAACAGACCTGGTATGTGGTTTCAGCACTTTTAAGTCAAATTTTTGGTGAGCGAATAATTTCTCGAAATTCGGAAATTATTTGGCCAGCGCGATCGCCAGATTTGACAGCACCCGACTATTTTCTTTGGGGTTTTTTGAAGGAGCGAGTGTATGTGAACAAGCCAGAGACAATCCTTGAACTCAAGGCAAACATTGTTGCAGAAATTCGACATCATTTTTCATACTTAGTGTAAAAAAATTTCCATTTTGTATATTATATAATCTGAAAGAAAAAATAAAAAAAAGTTAATAAACAAAAAAGTTATTAAACTTTTACACCCCTTGGTTTCTTTTGGCCCACCCTGTATATATAATAAACTATATTATTTTTACGATATATATGTACTTGTTTTTTCTATAGTGTCCAAGCACAGAAGATGAATGGAAAGCCGTGTCCAAAGGCTTTGACAAGTTGTGGCAGTTTCCTCACACAGTAGGGGCTATAAACGGAAAACACATCCAGATTAAAAAGCCTGATAACTCGTATTCGGCTTTTGCAGCATTGTTCTACTAGCCGTGGTAGATGCTAATATCAAATTTATTTACATTGACGTTGGTGGCAATGGTCGATGCTCTGATGTGGTAGTTTTTAAAGAAAGTTCGCTCTTTTAAGCGATGAACTCTGGCAAACTTAACTTACCAAAAGATGAACCTTTACCTGGGCAAATGAACAAAACTTTAACTACCCCGCAAGAAATATTTAACTATAGATTGAGTCGGGCCAGAATGACTGTTGAAATGGCTTTTGGAAGATTAGCCAACAGATTTAGAATATTTTTACGGCCGATTGAAGTATGGTTAGATACCTGCGATATAATTGTAAAAACTTGCTGTATCCTCCATAACTATCTGACGAAACTTAGAACAGACCTTACATATGATGAACAGGAACTAGTTGCACCAGAGTTTATAAATGCTTTGAGACCATTACCAATTCAAGAACAATACACAGCTCGATTTGCCAATGAATATCGCGAAAATGTAAAAAGGTATTGTGTTACTGAAGGAGACGTTCGATTCCAATGGGGGAAAATTAAGAAGCAAACAGCTAATCCTGTATGTGTTACAATTGAATAAAAATTTTAAAAAATTAACTCTTAATTTGACTGACGATTTTTTAATTACCAATACAATTGATTTTTTTACTTAAAATTACAGTGTAATGTGTAATTAAACTTTTAAACTACATTTGAATGGAATTGCGATATCAGTCTCAATTACAATTATATTTAGTAATGTAATTGAAGCTATAATTAATTTTCAAATGTAATGGCCTATCCCAAGTCTAGTTTTCCGTTGGTTGAATGTACTTACCTTAATACATTTTGAACATTTATAAATAAATGATACATATTCTGGTAAAAGTAAATTTTATTTCATTTTAAGTAAAAAAAAAACAGAAGAAATCAAAAATTACAGTTTCCTAATTCAAAATAAGACACATTAAGTTATAGTAGTTACTTTTATAACATTTTTATAATTTGTACTCGTATGTTGCATGGTGTAAAATTAACTGACTTAATTCAGGTAACAGTAACAATAAAAATAATAGCTCATCATTATAAATAAAAATTTATTATTCTTTCCTTTAAAGTATGTATGCCTACTTTCAATAAAAATAAAATCTTATTTATGACTATGACTGTGCAATTAACATATAAAAAAACAATTGCAATTCTTATTTTTGTTTACGTATAGTTTACAGAAATAAATGCTTTTACATATGCACTAATAAAGCACTGATTTATTTATATAAATTTTTGCGCAATAGCTATGTAAATTTAAGTTTTTGATGTAAATGAGCAGGCAATATACTGCCGCATTTGGAGTGAAGCTAATCCTTAAGTGTATGTCGAAACACCGTTACATCCAGAAAAACTGACTGTTTGGTGCGCTTTATGGGCTGCTGGAATTATTGGTCCGTACTTCTTCAAAAACGATGATGGCCAGAACGTTACAGTCAATGGTGATCGGTATAGAGCCATGATTACTAACTTTTTCATTCCTGAATTGAACAACCATGATGTCCAGGAGCTGTGGTTCCAACAAGACGGCGCAACACGTCACACAGCTCGTGCCAAAATTGATTTATTGGAAGACACGTTTGATGACCGCCTAATTTCACGTTTTGGACCTGTGAATTGGCCTCCAAGATCTTGTGATTTAACACCGCTAGACTACTTTCTGTGGGGCTATGTAAAGTCATTGGTCTATGCGGATAAGCCACAAACGTTTGATCATTTGGAAGACAACATTCGCCGTATTATTGCCGACATTCGGCCACAAATGTTGGAAAAGTCATCGAAAATTGGACGTCCAGATTGGACTACATCCGAGCCAGCCCTGGCGGCCATATTCCAGAAATCGTAATGCCACAAGATTATCTTTCGGATAAATAAAATTCATGTCAATCGAATAATCCATCGTTGTTTTATTGCATTTTAAAGTTCTATACGTCTATAAAAAACACCCTTTATAAGGCTATTAATTTAAAAATATTTTCAATACCCCAATCCATATTCGGCAATAAAATTAGAAGAAAGTAACTTATAACATGGAATTTGGAACACTATACTGGCTTCGAATTTGTAATAACGATAGCACTTGTTTCCTTTGCGTGTTGTGTATATATTTAGCCTGTACAAAATGAACTTAATGCCTGGACATATTATTCCTGAAGACTTCTCGCAGGCGAAAGTAGAAATTGAAATACAACACAGGAGAAAATAATTGTGCTGGATAGATACAAGCGCGTAGATAGCGAGCTTCATGTTATCATGCCTTTTAAATTTTCACAAAACATATACTGAGATATTTACTTACATTAAATTAATTGCAAATATTGTTTGTTTATTTGTTTATATGAAAATAACCACGTTTTTGATGTCCAATAATAAAATATTCTATAAAATTGTTGAAAACTACTTTTTCACTTCTTGTTGGCGTCTATTTCACAAAGCAGTAGACTATTTATATACACGCCAAATAATTGACAAGCATATTTGACGTTTTATGTTAGCAATAATTGTTAACGAAAATTGACTAACAATTATTGCAATATATATTGCTGTCAATGAAACTGCGTAATCTACACTAGACATAACATTGTTTTGACAGTTTCTGCAATATATGTTAACATATTTATGTTAGGTATAGACGGAGGGTTAGTGTTTCGTAAATTTTTAAGTTTACCCCCAGTATCCACATGCAAGTAATTGCATAGTCTAGTCTAGCAAATTGTATGAGTGCCTACACAGAACGGCTTCACTTCTAATGAAAATATGGCTGCGCCATTGATATAGAGAATAAAAATACGAGTATATGAACAAAGTGTTGCCGTGTTGTCCACACCGTGAACACCAACTAAAAATTTTTTTTTATATGTAATAATTTCTATTTGGAATTTAAAAGTTTAAAAAAAAAATATTAATCTTTATTTGTGCTTAATTCCAGAAATTGTGTTGGTTTTAAAATTTATTCTTTTACTCATGATATTCTCATGAGTTATTTATTCAGTACAATAAGTACTGAAGGGGAGAGCATACCTATATGGACCATTTCATCAGACGCTACTCCGAATCCTCAGTAATACCCAACGGGCATTCAAATGTAAAAGAGAAGAGAAGAATAAAAATAGAATATATAGTTTTCAATATTAAAAATGTTGGTTGGGAAATTTATTTGTTTATTCAGTTCAATGCTTACTGAGTTTTTTGTTTGAATATTTGAATCTTTTTGTAACTTTTGATTAATAATTCTTATTTAGTCAATTGCTTTTACAATATAAAGTTTCTAATGTTTGCAAGAAACGTTGGGAGTAACCTACTGAGGATTCGGAGTAGCGTCTGATGAAATGGTCCATATAGGTATGCTCTCCCCTTCAGTACTTATTGTACTGAATAAATAACTCATGAGAATATCATGAGTAAAAGAATAAATTTTAAAACCAACACAATTTCTGGAATTAAGCACAAATAAAGATTAATATTTTGTTAAATTTTTTTTTAGTATTTTTTAAGTCAAAAATATGAAATTGATAATTAAATTTAACTTTTAAATGTGTTGCTGGATCATTATTTATTAATTCTGTTAAATATGCTAAATATCAATTACTAACGTAACTTATATTTTTCCACAGACTAATACATTAATTTCAAACTCATACTCGGTAGCACTGTTTCTCATTTGTCAATTTACTTGCTGCAAGTGTCAAAAATTTACTTGCAAGAGAATTTGTTGACAGTGAGTGTGTTAGTGAAAAAGTGAGAGTGTATTGAGTTTTTCGAACTTGCACTTGCACGTGGAAACGGGGGGTTACATTTGTATAAGTTTTATTCAAGACATTAATATTACAATTTTCGATTTAATAAGGAAGGCTCCTTCTTGAATTACTTCCAATTTATTACAATCATGAGTTATTTTTCCATTAAAATTTTTAATTTCCATATTACATTGTGTTTCCTTAAATCGCAAAATGTTTTTGATACACTCATTATCTAATGAAATTAAGTTTTTTTTCAAAATTGTCTTTTACATACGAGTATATGCTGTAAATTTTATCGAAGTTATTTGTTAATATTTCTGATAGGCTCAAAATTACTGACTAATTTACAATATTTCAAATTGGATTTTATTTAGAGGGTTAGGAAAGAACTCTCGTATCAGTAAGGTTGGGATAATGTTCTCTTTTTGGAAAAGTACTACAATTTTCGTATTGGTATAGCTGTCGTAGCCGTTAATCATACTTAGTTCTTTTTGTGTCAAAATGTCCGTGGGAATAACTCCCAATTTGCTGGAAAATATAATTTGTCCTATGTTATCAACATGGTCATTCAAAAGCGATATGTCGTTTTTTATAGCTTGTTGACATCACTTAAGTGATCGGACGTGTTTTTTACTGTCGCATAATTGTTCTGTAAATTATAAGAAATTTTAATGAAAATAATTGCTACTTCCTGTTAAAACTGTGAAATTTGACATTGATGTTGCTTGTTGCAGTGTAATAAAACATTTAATTGTGTTGCTTTTATTTGCTACATTTATTTTGCAATTAAATATATTGGTGCTCCTCTGTGCAACAACAATTCACTTGCATTTTTGATTTTTTGTTCATTGCAAAAATTTTTGTTTTCCAACAACAATTAACAATTAAAAATACATACATATTTTTGACATTTGTTATTTTCATCATTTTTTATTATCTGTTTTGTTTACCATCATATTTTGTGATACTGCTGGATCTGGTAATACCAACGTTTATTCTGGTTCGTGTCTGTGATAAGTATTTATTTATCAGTATTACCATTTACATATACTGAATATTGAATCACTGAGTGTCCAACGTTAGATATGGAGTGTGGATATGCTAATTGTTCAATTACTACTTCTAATGAACGGATGGTATCATGTTGGCTGTGTGTCAAATACTTTCATTTGAAGTGTAGTGGCCTTAAGGGTCGAGATGCAGATTCGCTGGCTGATCCGCAAAAGTTTATGCAGTGGACTTGCCCTTCATGCAGGAAAATAGGTATTGAATTTTACAATATTTTTAAAAATTCGAAAGAACAGTTCGACAAAATTATTATCGAGTTTTTGGTTTTGCAAAATAAACTCAAAAAATTTGGCGAACTCTTTAACAATTACCCGAATTTGGATAAATTTGCTGCAAATACTGGTCAACACAGTTCTTCACCTAAGCATAAAAGGCCTAACTTGAGATCCACTGTGCCCAAAAATTCTGAAGTTATCACAATCATTGATAAAGATATTGCTTCACCATCTGTTGATGCCAGTTGTTCTTCTTCACAACTTAATACTGCATCTATCTCTACGCCTTCACCATCATTTACACATTTGGACACGTTGGACCCATATAAATCATTGCCTACTATTTCTGATACTTCACCTGCACAGGATAGAAACAGCTCCCAATCTTTAAAAGACACTGTTTCTCTACCACCTAAGCCACTGAAAGCTGTTCCTCCTAAAAAATCTGTTTTTGTGTCTCGATTATCTTCTGATACTACTGCTGAGGATGTCACGTTTTATATTAAAGAAAAATTGGAAACGGATTTAAATATTTCTGTATATAAGTATGTTTTTTCTGAGCCGAGGTCAATAACGTCCTTCAAAAATAGTGTTCCTGAAAATGTATTTCAAACTTTGATGAATCCTAGCTTTTGGCCAGTGAATACATTCGTTCCCGAATTTATACATAATGAAGAGCTCCTGCGCGCTTACCACCAGCTGACCTGAATATTCCAAAAAACTAAATGCCTTATCTGACCATATTTCCATCATTTCTCAAAATGTTCGTGGTTTAAATACGAAATTAAGTACAATTTACAATCAAAGTTTTGCTTGCACATATGATATCATTGTTCTTACCGAAACCTGGCTTGTTGGTAATATATTAAATTCTGTAATTCTCTGCGACAACTATCAAATTTATAGACGTGATCGTGGAAATAATATTAAAGGTGGTGGTGTTCTTATTGCAGTTGCCAATCGTTTATCTTCCGAACCTCTAAACAATGACCGTCCTTTGGATATTGAGTTTATAGGTGTCAAAATTAATTTAAAATACAGGAAAATTTTCATTACCTCTTCCTATATTCCTCCAATTTCACCTGAAATGGTTTTCACAAAACATGCTGCTGCTATAAAAGATGTAGCTCATTCTGCCAATCAAAACGATTATATTATGGCTCTTGGTGATTTCAACATGCCGTTATTATCATGGGACTTTTATTCTGATGTATCCTATTTTATTCCGTCAATGTCAGGAACTAGACTATTTCATTTAGACTTTGTCAATTCTCTGTTCGAACTAAATCTTTATCAACTAAATGGTGTCTATAATGTCAACTCGAGACTACTGGATTTAGTATTTATAAATGATTTAACTGATGCCACTATAAATCGTTGTTATCCGTTTTCCCAGCCTGAAGATTTATACCATCCTACTATAGAAATAAAACTTTCAATGCCAGTTACCTCTACTTCGGCTTCTTCACTTGGGAGTGCGAAGAGTAAGTCTTTTTGCTTTAATAAAACAAACTATAATTTGTTTAATGAGCTTGTGTCTAACACCCACTGGGATAATCTTTTAACAAACACTGATCCAGCTAATAACATGCAATACATTAACACCATCGTTGAAACGTTTTATAAAACAATATATATGTATATGACTCAGTGTATACCTACTTCTTCTCAATTTAAACGCGTTGGTCCACCTTGGAACTCCAAACTGCTTTGTGCTGTTAAAAATAAAAAGAATAAACTGTACAAAAAGTATAAGTTGTCTGGATCGTTTGCTGACTATGCTAGATATTCTGTTGCTCGTGCTCAATATAACTCTATTAATCAATCTTGTTATTACAACTATTTAAATAAGCTGAAAATTAAATTTAAATCTGATCCAAGGACTTTCTATAAGTTTGTAAATTCTAAAAAAAGATCTAACTCTTTTCCAACCATTATGCAGTATCAGGGTATTAAATCTGATGATGATCTGTCAATTTGTAATTTATTTGCTGACTTTTTTTCGTCTACGTACTCTGATTCTATTTTTGATGATTCTAGTTCTTTGCCTCTACCTGATCTATCGTATCCACCGGTATCAATTCCATTTTTTGATAAATTAACAGTGGTTAATGGCTTGAAAACACTGAAATTTTCTTTTAACTGTGGGCCGGATAAAATTCCGAGCTGTTTGCTAATTAGATGTGCCGAGGCCCTAGCAACCCCACTTACTATTATTTTCAATGAGTCAATCAGATATGGTTATTTTCCCGATATGTGGAAAGATTCTTACATTATTCCATTATATAAAACCGGTATGAAACGCAATATCGAAAATTAGAGACGCATTGCTAAACTGAGCACCATTCCGAAGTTTTTTGAGAAAATAATAACTGAGCATCTTAGTCATCTATTATCATCTGTACTATCTCCTTTTCACCATGGTTTTCGCAAAGGCTGTTCTACAACCACAAATCTTATGCAGCTAACATCACTTGTCCATTGGGGATTTTTTCAACAAAAACAAACTGATGTAATTTACACCTATTTTAGTAAGGCGTTTGATAAAGTCAATCATAGATTGCTAATAAAGAAACTTGACTTTATGGGTTTTACACCTAGCTGTTTAATGTGGATTACATCATACTTGATAAATAGAAGGCAAAAAGTTCATTTCAAAACCTTCTCTTCCAAGCCGATTGCTGTCTTATCTGGTGTACCGCAGGGTAGCCATCTTGGCCCACTGCTATTTTCTTTGTTTATAAATGATTTACCGGAAATAATAAAATTTTCTAATGTTTTAATGTTTGCTGATGACGTTAAAATTTTCCTGAGCTATAATCGATTTGCAGATCACCTTTACCTACAGAATGATCTAAATGCATTTAGCGCCTGGTGTGATCTTAATTTAATGAAATTGAATCACAAAAAATGTAAATATATGTGTTTCTACCGTGGTCAGCAGTCATGTGTAAACTATGCTTTAAACGGTCAGCAGCTTGAAAAAGTAACTATTATTTCTGATCTTGGAATTTTACTTGATGTAAAGTTGAATTTTATTCAACACATTTCTTCAACTGTTGCAAAAGCACGCAGTCTGCTTGGTTTCATAAAACGCTGGGCTAAGGAGTTTTCTCACCCGTATATAACAAAACAATTGTATACATCTTTAGTAAGACCTATTCTTGAATATGGTTCGATTATTTGGGATCCGACTTATATGGTTCATGTCAACAATATTGAATCTGTTCAAAAACATTTTTTGCTATTTTGCCTAAGTGCTTTACATTTTGATCCATTAAACTTGCCACCTTACACCAGTCGACTTGCTCTCATTAAACTGCCAACTTTAAAAAGTCGTAGAATTATGTTAAATGTTACTTTTGTTTTAAATTTGTTAAAAGGAAATGTTTGTTCTGATTTTTTGATAAGTAATATCTTTTTTAACGTTCCTTCAAGATTTACACGTCATTATAATCCTCTATCTGTAAAAGTATTCCGAGCTAATTATGCCAATTCTGACCCTTTTTTGAGAATTTGTAATCAATTTAATAAATTTTATAAACATGTTGATTATTCATCAAATAATGATACTGTAAAAACTAAGTTAATTGTATTTTTAAATAATTAATTGTATTATGCTACAGTCTGTAAGGATCTTGAATCCATAGACAATAATAAATAAATAAATAAATGGCGGACCCTATATATGTCTGTTCGATATATCGAACTTCGTCCTCTAATGTTTGGTTTTATTCTGTGTCCCGTCCTTAAACTCGTTAATATATCTACTGACTAAAGTTTGTTGGTTGTTTATGTGTTCTGTTATGAATTGTTTATATACGTCAAGTTACTTACGGCCAAGCTCCCTATGAAGAAAATTATCGTTGGCTTCGACTTCAGACGACAAACAGCTGATTTGCGGCTTCCTAAAATATTTTTATAAAAAAATTCTTATGAAAAAAAAATCGAACAATAACGTAAGCCATTCTATATGAAATTGCGGCTCACTAAAATATATTCTTTCTCTTTGTACGAATACAAGTGCCAAAATCACTCACTTGTTTTCTTGTTGTAGCTTATCTATTTTTCTACATATTTTTCACTCTTGTTTTCAACAATATTATATTTTTATTTACCGTGAACAGAAGTCGCTTGTCTTGAAATTTTATTGCCTTTAATGTGCTTAAATTATTGGAAATTAATACTATTGTCTCTTCATACGTGCTTAAATTTATAATGTGGAGATTTTCTTGTTCTGAGTTCTTTTGCCTTGATGGGTATGTACCCATTGTTGTTTGTGAGGTCATGTATGTATGTCGATATGCTGATCATTAGCTGCTAGTACCAGTGTCAAGATTGCATAGGTTGTCATCTTATTACCTACAACTAAAGGTAATGAAATATAATGTATATATGAGTGCCCTATCACGATTGCCTGATATTATTTTTAAGCACAATTCGCCCAGTCTTAGTTTTTACTGTTGTGTTATAGTTTTGGGCCACTATCTCTGTTCGAAGCCTAGCTGATAACTTATTTCCTAGTCTCATGTTTATTTTAAAAAGCATTTCCTGTCCCTCTACATACTCCTTGGGAATGGATATATTTTTGTTATGGTATGCGAGGTCAGAAACTTGCTTTTCAGAAAGTTTTTCCACTGTTTCCTCTGTCTTTTGCTAGCAATTCTGGATAGCTACTCACCCTTCTACCAAAGAATACTTCCATTGGTCTTTTACCGGTAACCTTGTGGATTAAAAAATTATACTCTTTTACTGCCTTTTCTAATAATTCCTGAAATGATCGGTGTAATCGTTTGCATTGCAGGCAACGCAGTGTAGTGTTGAATGGAATCGTTCAACCTGACTATTAGAGCAGCTTGTATACGGAGCTGTTCGCAAAATTTGTGTTATAAACTCATTTTCTATCATAAACTTAATTGATTCTGAATAAAAGGATTTTTCGTTGTCCATGACAAACGTTTCAGGAATGAGTGGAAAGAGGATGTCTCTTAAAGGTTGTCGTATGTCTTCTGCCGCCCTGGACTTTATGGGTATCGCCACAGCGTATTTGGAGAATTTATCGATTGCTGTTAGGACTAATTCTTTTCCGATCACAAATATATCTAGGTGAACTAGCTGACCGGAGAAATGTGGTATGGGCGTTGGCTGAATATGAGGTTTCATTGGGTGACAATCATACTTGTTTTCTTTACATGTTATGCATCCCTTTATAATTCTTTTAATTTTATTTGCCATTGAAGGAAAATAGTACCTTTCAAGGATTTGATTGCAGTTTTCTTTGAAGTTTCTGTGTGCCCTGTTATGTACCCTAACTATGATATTCTCCTGTTCTTCTTCACTAGTTATATCGTCCACCATTACTTGTTTGAATCTTATCTTATATTTCTGGAAATGTAATGTATACAATTCCTGTATTCTACCCATAGTTCGTTCATCCGTTTTAATACAGTTTATAGCTGATGGGTTTAAATATCTCTTCAAAATGGAAATCAATTTCTGATCGTAATAGTCTTGTTCAGTAATAATATGACGGTGGTATGTGGGAGAAATTATTTTAAATTCGTATGATGAAATCGCATCTCTGTTCAAAAATATTTGGTTTTTAAAGGCGTTTATAGGTATCTCCACACTAAAAATTACATTATGTGCCGAACTCTCGTCTAAATTCGCCTGATAACGTGTGTAATTCTTGTTCCGTTATCCTTGATAGAGCATCTGCTACCGCGTTTGCTTTCCCTAGCTTCATCTTCATTTTGATATTGTTGTTTTTATTACTTAGCGCAGAGGTTAGCGGTTGGTGGTCTGTGAATATTTTGACTTTAACCGACCCATACAGGTAGTTCCTTAAAGAATTCAGAGCCCATATTATGGGTAACATTTCTTTCTCGTTAGCTACATAATGCTCCTCCGTTTTATTTAAAGTCCTAGAGATAAATGATATTGGCCTACAATTTTGTGAAAAGACTGCACCCATATCAAAGTTTGAGGCATCCGTTACTAACTCAAAAGCTGGGTAGGCAAGTATAATACCTTCGGAGATGAGTGCATTCTTGATTTTGAAAAAAAGATTCCTTAGCATCATCATATAAAGTTATTCTTAATTTCACCGATTTATTTTTAGATGTTGGTCCTCCCTCACATGCCAAGGAAACTACGAAGCTCTTTAAGCGTTTGTGCTTCTGGAAAATTTTGTGTGGCGTGCCCTGGAAAATTGACGCCGCGTTTTTTAAGCCAAATGCAGCCGCGTGAATTCGTATTTACTGTTATTAATACTAAACGTAGTTTTTTCTGTTTCAGATTTTTTTAGTGTAATTTAGAGATCGAGGACTGGATATCTGTCGGCGGTTGTGATTGAATTTAATTTTCTATAATCTATGACCATTCTATATTGATTATTTCCAGCTGACTATCTACTTGTCTATCCACTTCGGATTTTAATTAATCAGGATAAGGCTAAAACTTCGTTTACATAGTTGAGTTCGTAGTAGTTCTAATTTCGCCCACTACTCTAGTTGTATACGTAAGTATAGTTTTAATAAATTTTATTATTCTTTTTTAATATTTAAAATTAATATTTATTACACTGCTCTGCAAAAAATCACTTTTTGGCTCTCCTTTAAATAAAACTATGTGGACTATATGGATTTTGATGTGCTAAACTGAAATAGATTTTCGATTTTTCTCCATCATGTAGGGATTTTTTTATGGGTGTGGCAATTTTTTTCCACTAAATTAGCAGGTACGAAGGCATATTTCAGCCTAACTCGAGAACGACTTATCCGATTTTCATAAACAAAACACCAAAAGATGCATACCAATATTATATTTAATTTCACTCCTTTGAATTTTGTTCTTTATTTTATCGTTTTTATAATTATTCAAATATTTAAGAGGAGAAAAAATTTTTTTCTTGCAAAATTCGTTATTTTTTTTAGTTTAAAAATGCAATAAAAAAAGAATAAGCAATTATTTTATATTTTGCACATTTTAAGTGAGTTTAGCACATCATATAGTCCATATAGTCCACATAGTTTTATTTAAAGGAGGATTTTGCTGCTGAGCAGTGTTAGCAGATGCTCATTTATTTATGGTATCTTTTCTTTCATTAAGACTAAAAAAAATATATTAGTTTTGAGCTATCTACTAGTAATTGACATTTGGAAAAACGAAATACCTTCCTCAACAAAGTGCAGAACAATTAAATTTGCTTTTAAGAAGGAAACGAAGGATTTCATATTAGAAGAAGTATCTAAACTTAAACAACAAAGAGGTAAACTGCAACCGATAACTTTGTTATTGAACGGCCAAGAGTTTCAAATAAATTATCAAATGATTAATGCAAAAGTTGCACAAGCCTTAACTGAAACAAAATCATCTTTGCAAAAAGCCTGCAAATCAATGAAGTCAAATTCCCACAGAAGACACAACTTTCAAAGAGGCCTATGAGTTTGGCTTGTCCCCACGCTAAAAGTCGATTTATGTAGACAATACTAAAGCTAAGCTATGATTTAGTTTTTAAAGGAACAGTACGAAATAGTGAAGAAAATAAAGCCAAAAGAGAGGCAAAAAAGAAACACGTACAAGAATAAAATGTAGAATTGGGCTTACTGATCGAGGGAAGAAAGGAGAAGGAAACTCAAACGATGGCAATACAGCAAGAAAAATTTTATCTGATACTGAAATTACTGCATCATATTGCAAGTACAGTAGTTTTGCTTTACCTGCCTTTTGCTTAAGTGCGCATTTGCTTTAGCTGCACAAAATTGTTATTTTGATTGCTTGTCCACCGAGTATCTATATTAACTTACGTTTTTAAGTGCATTTAAGATAAGAGCGCATTTATGATAAGTGCCTAAAACTTTAGGTATTTATAAATTATTATGATCAAAAAATCACGGTTAGCTGCCTCAGCTATATAAAAAAGTAGAACATTAAAATAACTAATGAATGGAAAAAAGTTTTTTTTAATAATAAAAAATCGCATGATCTTGTAGAAAAAACACTATATTGTCAACATTGAACATCATCTGTTTAGTTTGCTTACTTGTTGTATGCGTGAGTGCTTGAAAATAAAACATTCTAAGGTTTATTGAAAAAAAAAATAATGAATTCGAAAAAGAAGCTAACATGTTTAACAATTAAACAAAAGCTTAACATAATTAAGGAATTAGAAGAAGATCATACAAATAAAAAATATATATGTGAAAAATATAAGTGTGATATTTCAACATTATATTGTGTATTAAAGAAAAAATTTGAGCTTAAGGAAGCAGTATCCAGTTCTGTTAACTTAAAACAAAAGAGAAATAGAAAAGGAGCTCATGAAAGTGTCGAAGAAGCTCTTGGGATATGGTTCGATCAACAGAGACAAAAAAATGCTGTAATAAGCAGCATGGTTCTTATTCGAAAAGCCAGAGAATTCGCCACGGAACTTGGTGATGTTTTTGAGCCAGATAGCAACTGGTTATACAGGTGGAAGAAACGATATAATATAAAAGTGGGGGCAATTCACGGAGAAGCTTCACACAGCAACAAAGAAAATGCAGAATGTTTTACAAAAGATGTTTTACCTGGCCTCATTAAGGATTATTCCCCGGAAAATATAATGAATGCAGATGAAAGTGCACTATATTATAAGGCATTGCCTACAAAAACGTATTACTGACCCGGTCATCAACCTATTGGGCACAAAAGTCAGAAAGCAAGATTCACTTTGTTATTTATTTGTAATGCTACAGGAGCATTTAAAAAGGTATACGTAATTGGAAAATCCAAAAACCCTCGTTGTTTGAAAAATGTTGCTCCACCGGTACCATACTTTTCTAATCCAAAAGCGTGGATGACAACTAACTTATGGCAAGAAATTTTTCATTCGCTAGACTCAGAAATGCAGAAACTAAATAAAAAAATTAATCTATTTGTGGATAACGCAAGTTGTCATAAAACTCCACATCTTACAAACATTACCGTGCAATTTCTACCACGAAATACCACAGCGTAAATCCAGCCTTTAGACCAAAGCATTATATTAGCTTTTAAAGCCTATTATAGGCAAATAATTGTCAAAACACAAATTTCAGCTTTAGAAAGAGATAAGACTATACAATAGTTTTATAAATCTATTTCGTACCTCGATGTTTTTTACTTTATAAAAAGAGAATGGTGGCTGGTAACACCTTCTTGTATTTCCAATTGTTTCAAAAAGGTGAATTTGCTTCAAAACTTTTAATACATTTTTTATTCTTAAAGTTTTATTTTTATTTATAAAGGCAGGATTTCTAACCATAACCCCAGAAAATGATATAGAAATCAGTGGTGAGTCCAATTTTCTAGATATAGTACCAGATAGCACAGACTACATATATTGTGACGACAATGTCGAATGTTATGGAGATTTAACTGAAAATGAAATAATAGACGGTATTATCAAAGCCAATTTAGAGTCCGATAGAAAATATGAGCCAGAGCATGATGGTGATGAAGAAATAAATGAAATTCCAACACTTCAGGAAGCATTGCATGCGTTAAATGTTCTTCAAAAGTATTGCTTTAACAATAATATAGATTTTTCAGTAGATCAAAATGAAACTGAAATGGTTAAGCAATGCATAAAGCCTAATAAACAAACAAAAATTACAGAGTTTTTTGCATAACTAAGTATCCAACTATCCTATATACATATGTAAATATTTATATTTCACAATATAATTACAGAAAAATTTTCTGATCTCCTTTACCTTATTCATTTTTGAAAATTATTTTTATTTGTTTCGTTTTTGACATGAAGATTTTTATTTGTTTTGTTTTTTATATGTTTAATATGTTTTGCTTGGTGTAATGTACATATTAAAGATAATTATCAAATAAATTTATATTTTTTCAATATTAATAAAATACAAAAATTTTTGCGTTAGCTGCGTTTTTAGGCAGGTATCTATTTTTATACACATACGTGCACATTTATGCAGGTAAGTGATTTAACTTAAGTGCACATTTAGACAGGTAAGTGATTTAACTTAAGTGCACTTTGGACTTACCTGCACAGAAATTGGTGAAAAAGTTGATTGTGCAGGTAAGCCAAAATTACTGTAATATCATACAAAAAAATTTGGTTAGTACGCTAATGAAACAGCAAAAATAAAAATTAAATATATTATTGAAAGAATACGTCATCGACACTCCATAAAATACTATATCATGGGGAAGACATTAAGCAACGTAATATGTTGCCAATTGGAGATCTTTCCGAGGAAACAAGTAAATATTACAAAAGAAGACCTCTTTACTATTTTACTGTGCACTTCTGATCCATATATGTCCCTCATTCGCAGCTCCTTGAAGATGAACGGAAAACATATTTAAATGAAATTTTCACTGAGATAATTAAATGAAAAAATTTCTCTATACAAATTAATAAAAAAATATGAGTAAAATGATCCAATTGTAAAGCTATCCATTTCTAAGTCGGATATTCAGAAGAAGCGAAAGCTTACAGGTTGCACGATAAAAATGAGAAATCCATTGTGGTAGCAAGAGACGTAGTTTTCCTTGAAAATGATTTTGATAGAGTTGATTCTGAAACTCTAAATAATGATAATGATATATTTACAGTTAATTTAAATGAAAGTATCACTAACTATATGGAAGTAAAGCAAACGAACATGAGTGTAATGAATCAGATAATGTTAGCGTTGAGGATATAGATAAAGAGATTGACGTATCTGATGGTGTAAGCAAAGAAAATGAAAAAGATAAAAAATCTAATAGTAACGATGATGAAAGTTATGAACGCCGTGATGAAGTGACAGCTAAGGAAGAAGTTGCTGACTCCGCGTAGACCCAAGCTCATAAGAACAGGAAGACTAGGTAGGCCAAAAAAGGTTTATAATGTTGTAAATGTACTACAAACAAATACTGATGGCATAGTAGTACCACAAAGTGTAGATAAAGCTTTAAAGAGTGATTATTCAGCCGAATGGCTTGATGCTGTGCAAAAAGAATATAAAGCTCTAACAAAGGGTGTTTTTTATAGACGTATAGAACTTTAAATTGCAATCAAACAACGATGGATTATTCGATTGATATGAATTTTATTTATCCGAAAGATAATCTTGTGGCATTACATTTTAAATATGATTTCTGGCATATGACCGACATGGCTGGCTCGGATGTAGTCCAATCTGGACGTCCAATTTTCGATGACTTTTTCCAACATTTGTGGCCGTATATCGGCAATAACACAGCGAATGTTGTCTTCCAAATGGTCAAGCGTTTGTGGCTTATCCGCACAGACCAATGATTTTACATAGCCCCACATCTTGGAGGCCAATTCACAGGTCCAAAACGTGAAATTAGGCGATCACCAAACGTGTCTTACAATAAATCGATTGTGGCACGAGCTGGGTGACATGTTGCGCCGTCTTGTTGCAACAAGACGGACATCATGGTTGTTCAATTCAGGAATGAAAAAGTTAGTAATCATGGCTCTATACCGATCACCATTGACTGTAACGTTCTGGCCATCATCGTTTTTGAAGAAGTATGGACCAATGATTCCACCAGCCCATAAAGCGCACCAAACAGTCAGTTTTTCTGGTTGTAACGGTGTTTCGACATACACTTGAGGATTAGCTTCACTCCAAATGCGGCAGTTTTGTTTATTGAAGTACGCTTCATCGCTAAACAAAATTCGCTTATGAAAATCGGGAACAATGGCAATCTCGTTCGAAATAAAATTGCACTATTTGCAAGCGTTGTTCAGGCGTAAGTCTATTCATGATGAATCGCCAAACCAAACTGAGAATAAATCACTTGACAGCTGTTAAATCGGTCGCGATCTTGAACAGTAATGCCAACTTAAAGTTCTATAAGTCTATAAAAAACACCCTTTAGAAGCCACTAAGGGCGAAGGTAATTCCTATGAAGACTTCGTAAAGGACCTTAGAACTATTTTCAAAAAATTAAAGAATAGAACACACAAGAAGAACGCGAGAACAGGAAACAAAGAAAATTAGTAGTGTTTAATAATTATTTAAAAAAAATTAACAATTATGACCAAATATAAAAGCGCACTTTTATGTATATTGAATTCCCAACAATTTTATGTTATTTTTGTAAAAAATAGGCGAAGAAATTAATAATTAGTTTTGGTTTTATAAAAATATTTTTAATTCATTATACTTATATGTATGTATACTATAGTTTATGTGTTTGTTTTTAATAAAAAGAATATTATTTTGAATTGAAAATTATGAGAAAAAAAAAATTTTGTATGTTTTAGATCGTTAATTACAAAAAAGAGATATTGTCATTTATAATATCGTCGACGATACTTTCGAGGAAAATGTCAATAAAGTGGGGCTTACGATAATGTAGAGCTCATTGTCTTTTATGGTGTCGTCAAGGAAAATATAGCAACTTTGTCACTTATGTACTCATTGACGAAATTGTTAAAGAAAATATCACTAATGGGGATCAACAACATTGCTGAGGATGTTGTAATTTACATTGTCATTAATGACGATATTATAGAAATTATCAGTTCTACAGGGACGAGGAAAAGATGGGCGAAAGTGTCGCTCTTGTTGTCATGATTGAACTTAGCGGCCATTTGTTCGAAAAATTCCTCACTGATCTGTTTGAGATGTCGCCAACGGGTCCTCCACGCTTTAACATTGTCTTGCTAGATGTCTGAAAGACATGGCCAACCGGGATACGAATGAACATAAACACTGAATTGCTACATTTACACATACATAAATACCATTTCTTATGAATAATAAAACACAGTCTTACAATAGAGTGATTTTCGTAACAATATATTTAGAAAGTTTATGAGCTTAAAAGCCGCATTCTAAGTAGTCCATTGGAGAAGCGTTCGAAAAGTCGAAATAAGCGGACCCGGGTAGACGATTTAATTTATTAGGTAATTTCTAGTTCAGTTAACGTTATCATTTAAAAAATGCAATATAATATAACTGTCTTTATATTTTTTTAATACCGATTATACCCATATTTCTCATAAGCCGTGATTGAAGCTTACGACGTCTTCTATCCAACAAAAAAAATCTTCATTAATAAATTCTAATCCAGTCAAAAGTTATTGAGTTTTGACCGCCATCTCGCGAAATGTGTTACTGTGCAACGGTAAAATGTATTATTTTTATTTAATGTGTTTGACGACAGCAAATTGTAAGTCTTCACACGTTAAAAAAATCACATAAAAATTAGATTGATATCAATCAATTTGATGTGTGTATCAGCCAATTTAATTTTTTCACCAACCCAAATGCATAATTTGATGTGTTTAGCAGCCACTTATAGTTAGCCATACACATGTGATTTGTTCGCATAAATTTGTTGAGAATAAAACAACCCTAACATCAAACAAATCAGAATCACAAAAACGAAGACGAGTAAACATGATTTTGTTAACGACACAATTTCTCTTTTGGTTATTTTTTTTTTTTTTTTTTGGTGTACTAAACAATAAAAAAAAAGAAAAGAAGTAAGATAACGAATGATTCGCTTTTAAAAAGAAATAAACGTTCACATGTAAATTTATTAATAAATATGGGAATTGAAACTCTAGAACACTATGCACAATTTTCTACGTATAGACGGCAATGCTTATGAGGAGTTACTGCAATATGTGACATCAGCAATACAAAAACAAGATACACATATGTGAGACGCTATTACACGGATTTTGTGCTTTGTTCATCTAGTACCTAAGGCACATTTATTATAAGTCTATAATAAATGTCTATGTAGTCAATTTATTTAGAATTCAAAAGTTTATTAAAATATTAATCTTTATTTGTGCTTAATTCCAGAATTATGTTGCGTTATTTGAAATTTATTGTTTTCCTCATGATATTCTCCTGAGTTATTATTTCAGTACAATAAGTACCGAAGGGGATACATATCTAATAATCAGTTCATCAGACGCTACTCTGAATGCTCAGTAGATTACTCCCAACATTTCTTGGGCAAACATTGGAACCTTTACATTGTAAAAACCATTAACTAAATAAGAATTATTTGTCAATATTTAGTTCTAAAAAGTTTCTAATATTCAAACAAAAAACTGAGTAAGCATTGAACTGAATAAATAAGCTTTACAACCAACATTTTAATATTGCACAAAAATATGTTATTTCTATTCTTCTCTTCTATTTTAAGGAACCTTATGGTATTGCGTTGGAAAACCAAAATATAGTCCTGCAGAAATATTTTTAGAAAGTTAAACCTGGGTGAATATGAAAATTCAGGACACAAAAAAACTGGAGGCAATTTTCAAATTTCAAATAACCCAACACAATTCTGGAATTATTATTATTTATTTACTATAAAATTTCTTATATGTAAATACGTTGAAACGGAAAATCTAGGCTATTAGCAAATAGTGCCATAAAATAAAATTAGTTTCATAATAAATAAATTACGTTTTCGTAATCAGTCTCTAAACTTTTGACGTACACATCTAGGCATGGGAAACATGTACAGCAACATATTGAAAGCTGCTAACCCTACAGCAAAAGCACAAGAGGCAACAACATCAATTATTTCCTAAAAGAAAATTTTTTATTAGTAAAAATTTTGAATTTGACTATCGGTTTTTATATAAATTTTCTGTTCGATTTATTCTTTAAATTAAAAAAGCAGACAAAAGACAAACCCACAAAAAATTAATATGCCAGTTTCGGTCTATTCAATTAATATTTTCTAAATAATTTTTTTTTATTAAAACTTACATCAGGATCAGCTAAGCCTAAGCGCTCGTGAAGAAAATCAGCTGGTTTAGGGCATATTACCGATGCTGTTGGTACGCAATTCATTTTTCTTGTCTGGAAAGCAATACTATGCAGTAGAGATGAAGCATAACGTGTGTGGGTACCCTTAGTATTATCTTGCAGCCAGGGTTGTAAACCTTTAAATGAGCTATATAATAAAGATAACATTATTTTGTAATAGTTCATTTTACAATTAAGATTTTTTTAAGTAAAACAGTTTGGTAAAGAAAATTGATCAAGAAATATCGAAATTTAATTCTATATAAAAAATACCGTTTCGCTTGGCGGAAAAAGATAAGCAACAGAATATCATATCACTACAAGAAAACAATTTACATTGTACTAATCAACAAAGAATTGATAGTAAAATAAATTTATTCAATTAATGGTAACACATATGATATGAAAAATAATTAAATGCGTCGGTGGTAACAGTTACAAAAATTTAATTTAATTAAAGCTGTGTATTGTAATGAGAGTACAAAAGTTCTCGTGCTCTATTTCAGTGGATACTTAAGTTAAATACTTAATGTTAACAATGTACTCGTATAGCAAAGTTGATGGCAAAGATGATGCTGCTAAGGAGAAAGGAATTTCTCCGAAAGTGATCGCTCCATCAAACCAGTGTCTGGGGTTAAAATCTATCTTTCTGCATTTCAAGAATTAATATTAAATTTAATAAAAAATATTTTATGCATACATACCTTCAATAAATAATACGGTACGGTATAATATTGATAGGTATATTGAAAATCTTTTTAGAAATTTATAATAGTACCTGCAAACATATTTTTTACTTTGATAATAAATATCCTATTCGTGAATGTCATTAATTTTAATTTCTTTAACTGAAATAAATATTTTAGGATTTAAAAAAATAGGTTTTCAAATAGAATTATTTTATTCATATTTGCTATTTCAATAAAAAAAATAAGTTTTTATTTTGTTGAATATTTAAGGAAAATTTTGGATACTATGATGAAAGGTATATAAAATTGGGCACAGCCTCTGTGCGTAATTTATTCGACGTACAAAAAATCGTGCTGTTTTTACTCAAGAGATCAAAGATGTCATGATTTACGTGGCGGGCTAAACGGCCCTCAATTAGAATCGCAAGACTCCGTTTTACATCACAAAAAAAGATGTCATAATACTCTTGTGTTTATTTTAATTTCTATCATTCAAAATGATGATTGTATAGCGATGTTTCGCATAAAATCGTGCACAACTTTTGTTTAAATCATATTCGAGGCAGAATTAAAAAGTGATTGTTTTTTTATGCTGTTCGACACTATTAAAACTAAAAAGCAAAATGCTATAAAAAGCTATATGCTATAAAGATTAAAACATTCAACAATATAAAGCCGTATTTCGTACAAATACCTTTTTTAATGTTTACGTTTTGCGTTTTAAATTCAATCATGTCGAATAACAAAATGATTTAATAAAGAAAAAAGAAAAACACAGAAAAGAGCAAAGAAACTGACGGTTGAACTTTTAATTTTTTTTTTTTAAGTTGAAGAGCAATATTCACAAACAAATTCTGGCTCATACCATCGACTGAATTTATAAGATCAATTGAAAAGTTTGTCGTATACATATTTTTATTTTAATTGCAAACGATGTTGATGTTTTATCCGTAAACAAATAAAAATATGTGGTATTCAGGGTAGTAAACTAATCACATAGTTGTATTTCTTAATTTTAGATCTTCAAGTTTAATTTTTCAAGCTTTTATTTTAATTTTTCAATATTTCGACTTTCCCTTGGATGACTCCTTCAGGGAAATTAATTTTTATTAAGATTTTAAGCTTGAAAAATATTTTTTAATATTACATTTATAAGATCGAATAATTTCAATAATTACAAAACAAAAAAATTTTAAAACTGAAAAAATACCTATTTGGAGTTCTGGAAAAAATTAGTTTTGATGTATTAAATTATATTTTTCTAAAACGAATAAAAAAAGGCTTAAAGTTGTATGTCGTAATTACTTTTTTCATGTTTTTTGATTAATTTATTATAATACAATAATAAACCATTGGATTTACTATGGGCAAGTTTGATTATTCGATTTTAAAACGAATAAAATTATGTGTATGTGGCTAATAGAACGCCAAAAAAAAGTGAATTCGTTTTAAAACAAACATTTTTTCAAATTCGGCTTAAAAACATGGCCAATAGTAATTTTTCTGAGATTTGTGCATCTTCCTTTTTTTCAATTAAAAATTATACAATGGAGCATAAATGAAGTTACCTTGCGAACATGTTGCTTTTAATACATTAGCACCAGCAAAGTAATATCTGCTAAAGCGCAGTGTACGTGAAGTCATAATAATCAATAATTACAATGAGAAAATAACTGTTATTTTTAAAAATTTACATCAAAAAAGCACACAAAAAATGATCGTAGAAAATTTTGGTTCTTATCATGGTGATGTACATGCAAAATTTTTGTATGACTTTTAAATTTTTGCCTTTTTTGATAAAAGTTATTTTTGACTTTTATTATTTTACTCAAAAAATAACAGTTATTTTTGAACTTTTAATATTTTAAGGCAAAAATAAAAGTCATGAATTAAATATTGCATAGTAATACGCAAGTTTTATTGCTTTCAATGCTATAAATGATAAATCATCCGTTATCACAATTTCAAGAGCATTGCAAAACATAATTCTCTTATTTTGTTATTAATAATTATTGTAATAACTGCACCACTGTTAATTATTTCAGTATATTTCTTTCAATGTGAGTTTAATATAGAATTATTGAACTGATAACAAATGATAACGTTCAATCGCTAATTAGAAATCATAGGAGATAGTGTTTTTTTTTATTTTCAATGGGTAGAAAACGAAATTTGTATGTGCGCGACTTTTTTATTATCGAAGGTTAAAGAGGGAAATGTAAGGTTTGTAACAAATAAAGGGTGTTTTTTATAGACGTATAGAACTTTAAATTGCAATAAAACTACGATGGATTATTCGATTGACATGAATTTTATTTATCCGAAAGATAATCTTGTGGCATTACGATTTCTGGAATATGGCCGCCAGGGCTGGCTCGGATGTAGTCCAATCTGGACGTCCAATTTTCGATGACTTTTTCCAACATTTGTGGCCGAATGTCGGCAATAATACGGCGAATGTTGTCTTCAAAATGATCAAACGTTTGTGGCTTATCCGCATAGACCAATGACTTTACATAGCCCCACAGAAAGTAGTCTAGCGGTGTTAAATCACAAGATCTTGGAGGCCAATTCACAGGTCCAAAACGTGAAATTAGGCGGTCACCAAACGTGTCTTTCAATAAATCAATTTTGGCACGAGCTGTGTGACGTGTTGCGCCGTCTTGTTGGAACCACAGCTCCTGGACATCATGGTTGTTCAATTCAGGAATGAAAAAGTTAGTAATCATGGCTCTATACCGATCACCATTGACTGTAACGTTCTGGCCATCATCGTTTTTGAAGAAGTACGGACCAATGATTCCACCAGCCCATAAAGCGCACCAAACAGTCAGTTTTTCTGGATGTAACGGTGTTTCGACATACACTTGAGGATTAGATTCACTCCAAATGCGGCAGTTTTGTTTGTTGACGTAGCCATTCAACCAGAAGAGCGCTTCATCGCTAAACAAAATTCGCTTATGAAAATCGGGAACAACGGCAATCTCGTTCGAAATAAAATTGCACTATTTTCAAGCGTTGTTCAGGCGTGAGTCTATTGATGATGAATTGCCAAACCAAGCAGAGAATAAATCACTTGACAGCTGTTAAATCGGTCGCCATCTTGAACAGTAATGCTAACTTAAAGTTCTATATGTCTATCAAAAACACCCTTTATATTGATGTGAGTTATGTAACTAATATGAAAAGACATTTGAGGCAATAAAACTAGCGTATTACTATGCAATATTTAATTCAAGACTTTTATTTTTGCCTTAAAATATTAAAAGTTAAAAAATAACTTTTATTTTTTGAGTAAAATAATAAAAGTCAAAAATAACTTTTAATTTTTGCCTTAAAAAATTAAAGTTAAAAAATAACTTTTTTTTCTTGACTTTTTCGATAAAAGTCATAACAGTTCCGGTCCGTGGTTTTAATGGACTTACTCTTCTTAAAAAAATAATATTTTTGCGATATCATTATATAGCCAAACTCACTTGATTACTGTATGAAGAAATCATTCTACATTATTTTGTTATTATAATTATAGATAGATGGCGTGCTTATTTTACCAAAATTAATACCAACTGATTTTTTTGAAAAGTATACTACTATCAAGTATAACAATTTATATATACCATTCAAACGGCCTCAACTAAGTTACTGGTTTATAAGTGCATGAAGGTACGAAAAACCAGTTCTTTACCCGTAATTCATGATTTGGTTGGTGTTTGGAAAATTCCAAAAACAGATTCTTGTTGTACTCGACAGCACCTAATAGAAAAATAATATCACTTCCCAGGTATTTGCACTTCATTCTTTTGTGTATCACTCTGTTATTATTATATCTTTTTCAGAAACCATTAAATAAGTATATTAAAAGTACTTTCTTACCGCACTGTGCCACTGGCCAAGGCAATTGATATAACCAAGATATAAGACACAGCAATTGCTGCATTAAATGGAACTTTAACTAATAGCAAAAATGAGATGCTTAACTGTTCGGCTAAAACATAACAGGACCACAAAGCCACCAAAAGATACGCAAAAATTGTACTATTAGAAAACTTTGGATCCAACAGAAGGCTATAATGAATATTTATGATTTAGTAAGAATTGACTGTTACCATACAAACTTACGGATAAATGACACAGCTGGCCATAACAGCAGAGATCAAAGAAAATGGTATTGAAACTGAATTGTAAGCAATCAAAAGCGTAGCACCGGAATATAAACCTTCAGGTGTATCTTGAGAAAATCGCTTGCGCCAAATGGGAACTACAACAAATTAATGAAAATTAATTATTTTAAAAGTTTTTTTTAAAGCTGATTTAAATTTGAAACTTACACAAACATATAGTGGCTAATATGCCACAACCGTATGATAAGCCAATTATATTTAAAATCATGCCATTTTTGCTAAAGAAACCATGAGCATCATCCTACACATATTTGTATTATAAAAGCATCAAATTTATTGATCAAATGATACTTACTCCTACTGTTGTATAAAACAACCACATTAAAGCCATGGCCAGGGGTAAAATAAATAAACGTAAAAATAAAGATTTCATGCCGGCCAAGCCGCAAGAGAAAGTTGAAGCCAAAAGTTTGCTTAAAATGTTAGTCAAGATATTATTGGGTGTTCTGCGTTTCGTAAATTTATTTAAATTTAATAAACTTACAGGTATAACATTATCCACACTTTTAATTCTCCTGGCTTACCGTAAGCAAGTGGCACCTTACCACTGCCCATGTTATTTAAAGGACCATCTGATATGCTGGTTTCCCTAGAGAATCTTTCCACCAAGGCTTCAATTTGTTGACTGGACTCTAGAAATCTATCTCTGCTACGTCTATCCACAGTCGACAGACACAGATAATACATTAAGGGATTCTCAAGTTGTGGACAAGGAAATCCAATACTATGAAAATATTCCAACATTGCTCGAGTCCCACCGGAGTAGACAACACCACCTAAGCATAAAAACAGTGCTCGATCCAAAAATGGAAATACATCTGAACGTGGTTTCTCTAGAGAAAGTAAAATGCCACAACCGGTTTTCTTAGCAGTATTTGATAATATAGATATGAGCAAGTAGGCGCTTAATGGATCTAAACCTTGAGTGGGTTCATCAAGTAGCAACATTACTGTAAAAAAGTATAAATAAATTAGAATCAATTCTCGATTATCATAAAAAATTGTAAAAATAAAAATATCTTTAATTAAAATGCAATTAATATTTTCTATTTTTTTTCCTCACCTGGATCTCTCACTAATTGTATACCAATTGCCAAGCGTCTGGCCTCACTAATATTCAAATATTCAACACGCTTATGAGCAACTTGCGATAGAGCCAAATCGGCTAGTACTTGACGCACTTTTGAGCTTTTCAAATAACCTGAAAGCTTTTATTTTAGTTACTTTAAAATTTTTTTATAACCTTTTTTTAATTGCATACGCTTACTATGGTGGGAGTGTAATGTAAAGTTTGAGCAACTGTAAGACCCGGTATGAAAGTACACGATTGTGTAACATAACCGCAACGTTGTTGGAATAAGGCTTTGGTCAAAGGTGAACCATTTAATAGAACTTGACCTCTTGTAGAGCCTTCGGCACGACGTGATATAACGTCCAGCAAGGCTCTTTTTCCACTACCTTTGATTTAAAAGTAATTAAATGAGAATATCATGAGTAAAAGAATAAATTTTAAAACCAACACAATTTCTGGAATTAAGCACAAATAAAGATTAATGTTTTGTAATTAAAAAAATTTATATAGAGCATTGTCAATTTATTTATAAATTTATTAGCACGTTTACCTTTAGAACCCAATATTGCCATAACTTCCCCACTGTGCACAGTGAGACTTACACCCTTCAAAACTAAAGCTGAACTACCAGCTCCATTAAAACAACCACCACCATCAACCTGGAAAGATGTATTTAAGATTGTTTATATTTTTGTTTACATACTTCGAGTTTCTTAATATCATTAAAGAGAAATGAACTATGCATATAACATGACGCCGGACTTCTTACCAAGGTGTGGTGGTGACCAGTCCTAATTTAAATACATATTTTGCATTAAATATACTATTCACTTCAACTTAACAATTTCTACTGCTTGCTATATTTTTCCTATTTCTGTGATACAAATGGACACAATTTTCTTAAAAGTCGAACTTATTTTTAAATCTTACGAAATATTTATGCAAAGCAAAATCACAAACATCACACATGTATCATGAATTTTTTTCCAGCATCATTTTAAGGAGGGTGGAGCCAATACAACAACTTTATTAAATTAAAATTTTCTTTTATGACAATGTCAATATCAAAAAAATATTTAAATACTCAAATGGGAACTTTCAATTGATTTCTACTAATTTATCTATTATTTTTAGTTTTGTTTTTGTATTAACCTCTGTGGTATGATAGATGTTATGAGCCTCCAATACATAATCGCTGCCAATCATTTTCATGTCAAATATATAGCGTGACTTTTCAATTATATAAATATTTCGTTCCGGCTGTATTCCTATTTTGGTGGTTTTATTGTTATTATTTTTTGTTTCACTTTAACGATTATTTATTTTGTTTTGAGCTCTTTTTTTCCCCACATTTGCACACAGGTGTGTACACAAATGCTGACTGAGAAAAAAAAATTTAATATTTTCTCTGTAAGTGAATGATTTTGTATTCTCTCTGCCTTTTTTAATACAAAAAAGTGTAAAATAATTTTTTGTTTATGTTTAAATATAATTTTGTCCGTTATGTGTAAGAATACGTCCAAACACCTTTAATACTCAACTTTAACTAACTGAATTGCAACTGGAAGTGACAAATAAACCTGGTCTTAAACAGTCATCATTTCAGAATTTCTGTAATTCCAATTATAAAATTCATCTCTGAGAAAGAACAGTTAAAGAGAGGACTGGAAAATAAATTAGTGAACAAAAGAACATGTTTAAAAAAGCGATCTTTAACTATATTTGTATTGTGTCAGCACTGCTGCTGATGCTAACTATTTTTGGTAGTGACAACGCCATATATTTTTAAACAATTATTTTTCAAAGTATAAAATTCAATACTTTTTTTAAATTTTAATTTCTTTTCTTTTATTGTGTTATTATTTTGTTTTATTTTTGAGTGCTCATATGAAGAAATTTCAATATATCAACTTAAAATGCACGCTTTTTTTTTGTTAACATATACTTGTAATAATTAAAAAATGTACTTACACAGGCCTATAATTAAAACTGAATTCTAGTATACTCGATACTTTGATGCAAACTGTGTAACTAATTTTTTAATTTTACGGGTAGTTCTCGCGATATACCCTTATATCAAAAAAGGGGAGGTTACGCCAGATATACTTAGGAGCGGTTGACTCCAATACCGTACTTCTAGGTTCATTTTCATTAAAAAATCAGAAATTACCATTAAAATGAGTAAAAAGTACCATTTTTCCCCTTAATGACTTTTAATTTTGTTCAGTGCCGTTTAATTCTAATGTTACAATTCCAGGTTTGCCCATAGCTTAAAAATATCGCTAAAATTAATTAAATATAAAGTCCAATCTTATTTCCCCCTTTTGGTAAATTTTTCTCCCCTGAAATTAATTTTTGTAGAAGAGTTTTATTGTGTGTTACATATCAATAATGGAATGTTTATATGCTGCATTAATTTACAAAAAAACAATTTACTCTAAACAGAAAATAATACAATTTAGTTTTTGTTGCTGCGATTGTTACTTTGAAAGATAAATGGAGTTAAAAAATGGTAACAACATTAGTTTTTACCTTTTTTATCCCGCAAATGTACAAATGTCGAAAAAGTACCAAATACCAATTCATTTATGTTTTTAGCAGAATATTTTGAAATTTGAACTTTGGTTCTATCTGTACCAGTACCGGAGATATAAGAAGTTCTATTTTACCCCCTTAATATTCGAGTTTCTTAAAATCACTTCTTATTCGTCATATACATTGCGACAGAAACCTGCCTACCGAATTTCAAGTCCGTAGCTTTAGCCGTTTGGGCTGGGCGATGATGATAAGGCAGTCAGTCAACGTTACTTTTTTATATGTATAGATTGCTGGTAAGTATGCAGAATTCAAATTTAAAAGTAAAGACAACTTATTTACAAATATTTCTTTATCAATAAAATATAATTAAAATTTTTAATTATAGTCTTAATGTGGCTAAAAGAATGCAGTATTTTCTTTTTTCTTTGTCACTTACTAGTAATTTCTTACTACAAACAACTCTCTTTTACTTATCATTTATTAATTGAATACTCTTTATGAACAACAATCTCTTTTTCTCTCTCTCTCTCTCCTTCTCTTTTCAAAAAAATATAAATATTTTGGCTTAAACTTGGAATATTCGTTGGAATGTTTTGTTACATTTTAACCGAGACTTTATGGTTAAGATGGCGTCAGAGGCCAAGTTCAGTATGCGGAGAGAGTTTAAGCACGTTGGTCATTTTAAGCCACTAGACAAAATTGCGCACGGTGCGCAGTGCGTTTACTTTGAATACAGAAAATAAAATAGAAATTTGCAAACAAAAATACAGCTTCAAAGAAAAAAATTATTTATAGTTCCATTCAAAAAATAAATAACAAAAATTCAATGCAAATTTATTTTTTTGCAATACAATAAAAATATAGTAAAAGTGTGTGTACCTATAATTATAAAATAAAAAAATATTAATAATTATCATTGTCATTCTTAATTAACGGCATTTAACAGAAGCATGACAAAGCTTTTTTTCTTGAATTCTTTCCAGCAGCAAGTTACAATAATAGAAAAATATAAAATATATGTACATACCCGCAGACACACATTCATATGAACTTGGATGCTAGTAGATAGTAAGGAAAACGCATTTTTGTCCGATGTTTTGTTATTTCTTCTATTCTGTATCTACACCAGTGTTAATCGTTTCGGCTTCGCTGTCTCTTTGATTCGTTAAATTCTCAGTGTGTTGGATTTTCAATGTTATTGCTTTATTATTATTATTTTCATTTTTTTAATCGATACCAATAAAAAATTCTATAAATTGTATGGAAAAAGGAAAAAACATAATAATTTTGTTTGTTGTTTTGTTTTCTTATTTACTGTAAAGTGAAGTGTTTAACAAAAGAAAAGAAGGAACAAATTTACTTTAGACACACAACGCAAATTGAAAAAAAAAAAAGTTACCAGAGGTGATATAAAATTGAATTTTAAGAAGAAAATATAAAGTGAAATTTGGGACGGCAATTCGTATTTCCGAGTTATGGTCTTCGAAAGTTTGCACAGATTCTACATATAATTTTTCACAAGAAATATAAAAAAAATAACTGAAGTAATAGAAAATTTAATTTTAAGAAGAAAATATTAAGTAAATTTTGTAGTTTAGGCCCGTATTTTTCGAGTTATGTGCTTCCAAAGTTTTCATAGGTTCCATATAAAATTTTTAATTTAAGCCTGAAATTATGCTTTTAAATATTTTATGAAGCACTTTGCGTAGCCTGCCTTTAACCTGACTTAGGATTACATCCAATGTAGAAAGGCGGACACTAGCTTCGCTAGCAAAAGTTTTACCCCCTTATCCAAAAAAAATTAACGTAGACTTTAAAATCAACGTTATTGAAATTTTTCATATAATTTTGTCATAAATTTTACTTTAAAGCTTACGTCAACTTTTTTTGGATAAGAGCATTAGTGTGTCGTCTTGAAATGGGTTAATTTTTTAATAATTTGTAAATTACTTAATAGTATTTTTAATAAACATTTATTTGATTTTATGTATTCACTAAAAAATTGAGTTTTTGAAAATTTCAGAGGAAAATAAGGACTTAAACGACAAAATTTACTTAATAATCTGTTCTTAAAATTTAATTTTCTATTACTTATATTGTTTTTTTTAAATCTTTTGTGAAAAATTTAAAATTTTATGTGGAATCTGTGAAAACTTTGTAGGCCCATAACTCGGAAAATACGAATTGCCGCCCCAAATGTAATTTAAGTAAATTTAAGCCGAAAAGAAAAACAAACCCAAATAAAAAAGTAATAACTTTAAATGCAATAACAAAATTAATTTATGGTTAAGTCCTATTAATGATAAAATAATAATTCTTATACCTGTTCATGCAATAACGAATCTTGTATATTTAATAAAAGAAATAGTAATTATATTTTCAGGGTAAGTTTCTTCATGATTTATTGACATAATAATTTAAATTCTGCTGATACCTATTTAGCTTAGCAGCAAATAAAGCTAAAAAAATTAAATAATTAAGAGACATCAAAAATACATACGAGTATTAAAATAAAAAGTGCGGTCAGCCTAATTTTTTTATTAAAACATTATAAACTATTCATTATTAAAATTCATATAATTTATTATAATATATTTTAAATGCTGGAAATAGGTACCTCTTCTTTCTAAAGCAAACCAACTTTCAACATTCAACTTTTATATTGCGTACTTGAAATGTCTTACAATCACTTTTTATTATAAAATATTACATGTGTTTGTAGTGATGCGTGGCTTTAAAGTATGCTTGTGCCGCCCATTAGTATACTCGTATAGGCTGCAAATTCATAAAACAGAGTTTTGTTTAAAAATAACTTATTCCTGGCATTTTCTACGGAATAAATATGATTTTTTATGAATTTGGCCGATTGCCTTTGCAATATATTTTTTATTGAATTGAATTTTTCTCTAATTATCTTTGCCCAATGTATTGTAATAAAATAAATTGTATAGATTTTCATTAATATGCAAAATCCATTTATTTATTAAAGACGTTTTTCTATCATTTCGTAGCATAGTGGACTTAAGAAAAATTTTAGTAAATGGCACTTTTGTTATCTCCATATTGAAAAGTACCTATTGACAAAGTTCAATCAGTTTGTAAATACATTATTGTTGAAGAAGTTGTAGCAAAATAACTTTTTGATCATCTTTTTTCAAGTAGCTTTAAGCTACTTTTCCAAATCACAAAAATTGTAACACAACAAAATAATTTCTTTTTTAGACGAACATCTCACATTTTTCCAAATATATTCCGATGAATATATTTAATATTCTATTTATAGAACATTTTGGTTGTTGATTTTTGGATTTTAATTTTATTTATATAATTTTATATTTAGTTGGAAAGATCACAATTTATATGCATTTATATGAAAGTTTTATGTATTATATAGTTTACATGGTTCATAACTTATGTTTTTTTGATTTAATTAATTTTCGTAATAATTTGGCAATTTTTCATAATTTAAAATTCAAATCTAATCTAACGACCATTTATTTTCATTTTGCTGATTTGTACAATACATATATTTGACTTTCATTTTTAATGTTTTAAAATAGATATACCTAATCTTTTTTATTAACCCATATATGGCTTAATCAATTTTTCCAAATAAATCTATGAGTAGGTATCGTTATTATTTGCATGTAAGCTATTTCTCAGTTTCCGTACAATTTGAAAAAAGCGCAAGGATGTATTCCTAACTTAATAGATGATCGAAGGGAAGTTATGGCCATAGGTAGAAATATTTTTTAGTACATTTTATATTCTAAAACATGCAAGGAAAATAAGTTTACTGTCAAATGAAAATCTGAAAAACTTTCTCTGCCTTTGCGCTGTATTGAAGGGAGTGCTGTTAGAGGTAGCAATTCTTCTTCCTTTCTTACTACTTCTCTTCATTCTTCACGCCCTGTCTCTCCCATAATTCCATCGCTATACTTCTTTTTTATTTTTCTCTTATGCATGTATTACAAAGGAAGCACATCAGATGACCCTTCTGTGTTTGTTGTTGGGGCGTCCTGTGCAACCTAACCTAACCTTGTATTCTAGCATTTGAAAATTTGCAGATTCAATGAATAAATGTTATACTTTAGAAAAGTTCTTTTTATAAATTTATGAACTGGCTAAATAATCAAATTTTTTTTTCGAATAAAATTTAAATTAAAATGCTAGAAAAGATTTATGTCACATTTTAAACGTAGACTGTCTGAGATACTTTCGAAACATTTGTCAATACTTAATTCTTTTATAGACAATGAATTGCATTATTAAAAAATATAAAAAAAATTATAAAAATATTTATGAATCTACAGCTTAAAGTGTTGAAATTCGAATAAAACGAATAAACTTGTATCTACAGTGTTTTATTTTTATCAAGACGAACAAGCCCTCTTAAACACCTGTTTAAAGAAAAGTCACGTCAAAGTTAAAAATAAAACACAAACCCATAAAAATTGTTTATCTCTTCTTTGCCATCTTAATGAAATAGAGAAAAACAAATAATATAGAATAGAAAATTCTTGGCTTATTGAAGATAATAACAAACCTTATTCCCACAGTTTTTTTCTTCTTCTCTTTGTAAAGTGTAGTCTATCACTTACTATCTTCAAATTTGTTGAATTTCTATTCCTTAATTTTACATTTTGTTGTCGAATTAGAGATACATTCAAACATAGGTATTTTTGAAATCTTTCTTTATTTATTTATTAAAGTTTACAAACATTATAAATTATGAATTGTAAATGACTTAAAAATAGGTCATAACGACAGAGGTTTTCGACCTAATTTTTCAAATCTTTCTTTAATTAACTTAATAGTAAAATTTTTTGTTATTTTCTTAAATTTGTTTGGTTCTTTTTTCTTTGGCGTACATTTCAAATATTTGGCCTGTTTTTTTTAATTTATTAAGCTTGTTTGTTCCTAAAATACTTTACATTTTAGAGTACATAAGTAGATTACTTGACTGACTGTTAATCTATATTATTTTAAATTAATTTAAGACTAGGAAGAAAATGACTTTGAAGGGTAATGTCACCATTTTTAATTTTGAGGTAATAAAAACCCGTTAACCTAAAGGTTCAGTTCAATTTTTTTAATACATATAAAATCAAAAGGTGTTAATAAAGTATATAAAAAGTACCATTTTGTCATTTTATTGATTTTTCTATTTACTGAGCATCTTATAGTATAAGAAGAGAAAGTACCGTTTTATTCTCTTATTTATTTTCCACCTTGCCCTGAACCGTTTAAGCCCAGTCTAATGGTTGAAGGCTCATTAATATTAAACAATCAAAAAGTACCATTCAAATCAATAAAAAGTACTGTTTTGATTCTTAATGATTTTTTAATTTACCCAAGAGCGTGTGACCCCATTCTCATAGTTCTAAGATTATTAGTATGAAACATTCAAAAACACCAAAAAAATACTGAAAAATATTTTCTTGTATTTACGCTAGTTAGTTCTTAATATTTTGTATACATACATCAATATTTTACCGTACAGTTCCATTTTATTGAAGGTATGTATGTATGATATATGTTTTTTTTAATCCAATTTTAACAATTGAAATTATTTTTTAAAATACAGAGAGAATGATTTTAACCCTAGACACTGGTTTGGTTTAGCGATTACTTTCGGAGAAATCCCTTTCCCCACATCAGCACCATCTGTGTCACCAACTATGGGGTGCTATGTATTGTTAACGTTGAGTATTTAATTCAAGTATCAACAGAAATAGAATACGAAAATTTTTGAACTCTCATCATAATACACAGTTTTAATTAAATTCAATCTTTTTTAGTGTTACCACCGATGCATATCATAAGCGTTACCACTAATTGAATAACTTGTATTATAAATTTTTTGTTGATTAGTACAATGTACAATTTTTTTTTTAATTTATGATATATTTTCCGCGATGCGAAGCGGTATTTTTTATATTTTTGTATAATATAGTGTAATATAGAAGTGTAATATAGAATTACACTTCGATATATTTTTGAACAATTTTCTTGTACTGAGAAGTAAATTTGTCTTCTTCATGATTTTTCAATTTGCTTAAGACCGTTTTAGCCCAGTCTCATAGTTTTAGCGTAGTTAATAATAGAAAACCAAAAAGTACTATTAAAATCAATGCAAAAGTACCATAATGTGTCTTTTACGATTTCTTATTTCGTTCAGTACCATTTAATTCTACTCCCACAGTTCTAGGCTTGTACATAACATAAAAATACTACTAAAATTGCTTAACTATAAAGTACCAATCGTATATCTCCCTTTTGGTACTTTTTTTTCTCCCTTGAAAAAAATATTTTCAAAATTGATTTTTATTGGGTGTTACAAATTATTAATAAAATGCTTATACGCTGCATCAATGACAATCCGCAAAATTAAAGGTATGCATAAGCGTATTTGAAAGGGCTTACAATCACTTTTTATTATAAAATATTTGTAATGCTGTGTGGCTTTCAAGTATGCTTGGGCAGTCCTTTATTAAAAATATTTTCTTTGTAAGAGTGCGAGTCGTTAGCCATAAAAATAACACTAGGGCAAGTATCTTTATATTTCGTTAGATTTGTATGCATTATTTTGTGCATTAAAATTATTTAATTAAACATTTTTTATTAAAAAGCAACAGAATAAAGAAACCGGCACACCAAATAAAAGTGCTGAAATCAAATGTGCTTTTTAGGCACAAAAATACACTCTTGCGGCTAACCAATATGAATATGACTCATTATAAGAAACACGGTGGTATTTTATGCACTAGGTGTTCTAGAAATGTACATATGCATATGTAAAGGATGTTTTTTATAGACGTATAGAACTTTAAATTGCAATAAAACAACGATGGATTATTCGATTGACATGAATTTTATTTATCCGGAATATAATCTTGTGGCATTACATTTTAAATATGATTTCTGCCATATGAACGCCACGGCTGGCTCGAATGTAGTCCAATCTGGACGTCGAATTTTCGATGACTTTTTCCAATATTTGTGGCCGTATATCGGCAATAACACGGCGAATGTTGTCTTCCAAATGTTCAAGCGTTTGTGGCTTATCCGCACAGACCAATGATTTTACATAGCCCCACAGAAAGTAGTCTAGCGGTGTTAAATCATAAGATCTTGGAGGCCAATTCACAGGTCCAAAACGTGAAATTAGGCGGTCACCAAACGTGTCTTTCAATAAATCGATTGTGGCACGAGCTGTGTGACATGTTGCGCCGTCTTGTTGGAACCACAGCTCCTGGACATCATGGTTGTTCAATTCAAGAATGAAAAAGTTAGTAATCATGGCTCTATACCGATCACCATTGACTGTAACGTTCTGGCCATTATCGCTTTTGAAGAAGTACGGACCAATGATTCCACCAGCCCATAAAGCGCACCAAACAGTCAGTTTTTCTGGATGTAACGGTGTTTCGACATACACTTGAGGATTAGCTTCACTCCAAATGCGGCAGTTTTGTTTGTTGACGTAGCCATTCAACCAGGAGTGCGCTTCATCGCTAAACAAAATTCGCTTATGAAAATCGGGAACAACGGCAATCTCGTTTTGGGCCCATTTGCAAGCGTTGTTCAGGCGTGAGTCTATTGATTATGAATTGCCAAACCAAACTGAGAATAAATCACTTGACAGCTGTTAAATCGGTCGCCATCTTGAACAGTAATGCCAACTTAAAGTTTTATACGTCTATAAAAAACACCCTTTACAACTGTATGTTCATATGTAGATATGTATATACATAAATCTTGCAAAATAGCTTTCTGCTGCATATTAACGGAAAATTACTTGTACTAAAGGAAATGATTTTGTATAAATGTGTCTTTCCGTGTACTGAAAACAGGAAAATCGTTTGATTCTTTTGTGTGGTTAAGATGTTGAATATATACATATGTATGTATTGCTTTAAATATAAATTACCAAGTTTATTATTACACACACTTTGCAAGTAACCATTTATTTGGAATTTAAAAAACAAAAATTTTTTAAGCAATAAAAAACAACACCTATGTAGTTGAGAGAAGGCTTGTCAACAAACTGTTGATAAACCAAAAATTAAAAACATTTCAAGTTCAACAACTGAAGATAGAAATTGTCATGAGTTTATAAATTCTATTACAAATTATAATATAATACTTGCGCGGATAACACGGGAAAAATAAAATAAAAAATAACTCTGTATTGAAACCAATTACAAAAAGTTACATTTGAGCCATATTTACTACAAGAAGAACTCCCAGAAAATAATGTGAACAAACACTCGTAGTAGGTTAACGGCAAAGTGTTGTATAATACTAGAATATATACGAACCTCACGGCTGAGTTTTTGTAGATAAATACGAGGGTTGAATTTTATATTTTGGGATTAGAGAACAAAAGCAAATATTAATCATCGAAAATCACTATTGTTTTTCAAAATATTCCCCATGAAGATCTATACATTTTTGCATGCGTTTGAACCAATTGTCGAAGCACTTTTGCCACTCTGACACGAGCATTTTTTATTGAGCGGTTCACAAATTGTGTGGCATTCAACGCGAACTAATTTTTTTGACAGTCAAATGTTTATGCAATATTGAATGTATGCTGGTCCCACTAATGCGTAAGGTTGTGTCAATCTCACGACAGGTCACATGACGATCGGAAAAACAACAGATTTTGGACGAAATTCACTAAATTCGTCGTGGAGTGAACTACGACCACGATTTAATTCACCATATGATCGATAAACACTGGTCCTTGATACAGCTTCATCGCCAAAAATTTAATTAAGTTCATCCATGCACTGTTGCTGAGTTAGTCGACGTCGAAAGTTGTAAAAAATAATCGCACAAAAATGTTCACGATTTAATTCCATGCTTGGGCCGAGATGAATTTTTTAAGTTACTGTAAACAACACAAATAGCGCTTGTATGTAAAAACGTTTTGAAGACGTACAACCTGAAAAATGTCCAACTTTACGATACAGCTGTCAGTTGCCAGGTTGTAACACCAGGGTTGCCAAATCCCGAAATATAAAAGGCAACCCTCGTACAAGGTTTTCATGTACAGGGTGGTGGATGCAAAGCGCTGAGAAAATAAAATGGAATAATTTTTTTGTCTAAGTCAGTAATCAGTTAAATTGTTTTTAAATTAAATAAGCTGATTAAGATCAACACTTTCCGTGGCATGTCTTGCAAAAAGGGACTGCTAAGCTCATTTGTCAAGAATGGTACACTTGTAGAGATATTATCTACAACAAAAATATCACATTTAGCACTCAATATAGGTCACCCCAAGCATTTCTTCTAGAAAGTTATCACTCAAATTTGTTTCCCTATTAGGTTCAAATTAAATCGAAAATAAAATAATACCAAGAAATTCCATATTCTGCTCTACAAATCGAACTGCAGTAAACTTTTTCTTGGGAGCTGACTTGAAAGAGAAAGTAAAACGAGACCAAATTGACAATCGATAATTGAGACGTTATATTTGTTTAGTACAATTGCAAGGGAACTGACGCTGTTATTTAATGAAAGATGCAGAATGTCTTCGTTTGTATCAATAAGAAATTTGCTCAACAATCACTACTAATTCTTTTATTTTTAAAAATTTAAGTTAGTGTTTGTTTTTAAATTTCTTTTTAACCTGTAGCAAGTTTAAGGTTTTTTCATAATACTTTTCCTTACCCCTGTGATATTAAAAGTTTCCTTATTTAATTATTATGATTTCTATTATTGTAATACTTTTTAGTAAAATCTCATAACTATGAAAATATTACTTAAGATTTGTAAATTTGTAAATAAATAAAGAAAAGACATGTAATTTATTATTTTGGAAAATTTTTGAAATGAAACAAAATGAATTTATCTATCAAATGGCATATAAATAAAGAATTTATGTGAGTTATAAGAGAAACTATTTAAAAAGTTTCTTAATGTAGCATAATTTACCCGTCACCGTGTATTATTCTTGTTTAACAACTTTTTTAAATAAATCTTTGTCATAGTTTAAGTACATTTTACCCGAGTTTTATATGAATGTATCTATGAGTGGTTGTTTACCTTTTGCTTTAAGAAACCCCATTAGTTGTCTTTAGGTTCTTGATAGTGTTTTCTTCTCAACTCTGCTTTTTGTATTACTGTTATTACATTAGACTACCCATGTCTATTTGTGTGTTATTTATTTTTGTATTCGTTTCTCTGTTTTTGAAAATATGTGTTATCATGCTGTAAATACGTTCAAATGAATTAGACATCTGCACAAATGTATTTGGATTTGAGTAGTACTTATGCCCAATATTTGAGTTCGGACTTAAGTGTCATTTGAACTTTAAGTTCTATTTAGAAAATAAATTTAGTTTTTAACTATAAACTTAAATTATATTTAAGTGGCCAATCTAGGGCATTTTAAGTCCACTTAAGTTGCACATATTAAACATATGATTTTGAGTTTTTTTTTGTGTATCTCGTACAAAAAAGGTTATTGTGTTTAATTTAATAAATGTAATAAAAAACAATAAGTAATAATAATGCTCTATATTATGCTGCTGTACTTTTTAACAGCAGACAATAAAGAGTCAATTTCAGCTGAAACAAAATTTTCAGTTCTTTTCATTTGATTTAATGTTGTTTTTTCCATTTTTAAAATATTATATTACTTTTTATTATCACTTTTTTTTTGCTTTGACACAGCTGTTTTTTTGGATAATGATCATTAATTTTTAGTTCATGATGCTGAAACACTTTTGTCGCAAATAAACAAGAACAATCATTTAAGACTGAAAAACTGAAACTGTATTTATGTGCAACTTAAGTTCAAAACGACAATCAACTAATTCTCGATTTAAATACGAAGTCAAAAACTGGGGGTTATGTACTCTGCAGCAAATGCATGTATTTGCAAATACAAACACATTTCAAGCACATCAAAATTCACGAATGAATATTTACTTATGCTTGCTTGCTTTTACTGTTTGTATATATTCGTATTTGCTTATGCAGATGTAGAAATCGCAAATACATCAAAAACTTCTAATGGATTTGGTACTTGTGAGCTACAGGCATTAACACAGAGTATATATGTAGAAAGATTGAGAGAGGGAATTTAAAAGAGAATGATTGTTTTTCATTATTGGTCGAGACTGTTGTTACCAGATCTAAGGTAATGATGTTTCTAAAAGTCGCCACGGCTTATGTACATACAAGGTGGGCTAAAAGAAATCACCCTGTTGGAAGATGCTCTTATTTTTGCAAATGGCGGCCAATGTCAAATCTGTTTTGACATTTGTGCACTAGACAGATATAGAATACAAGTGGACAACCCATGGAGCGATACACTCCCCAAGAACGCGGAATAATCGAAGTGGACGATTTTTCGACCAAAATCATAATGAGCGACGAGGCTCATTTCCACCTCAACGGGTACGTGAACAAACAAAACTATCGCTTCTGGGGCACCGAAAATCCACGAGTGTTGCACTAGGAGTCATTACATCCGCTCAAAGTAACTGCATGGTGCGCTGTTCACGCTGGAGGAGTCTGGTCAAACGACAACAGTGGACGGTGCGCGCTATAGGGCCAAATAACATCGGATGACTTCTTTTGGTTCACCTTGCACAAATTAAATTTTTACACATATATGAAGCTAAATTTTTTTTTTATAAAAGTATAATTTATATTATATTTAAATATAATTTATTATCTACAACCTCATATTTTAAAGGCTTATAATATACAAAACAGAGCTATTAAAATCTGTCGATTCGTGTTGAATGATTTGGCGATTTCGTGTTAAGAAGTGTGGTAGCTCTAGCGAAGGTGTTTGGCAAATACAGTACTCATTTTTGTAGTACTTTTTTCCCTGAGTTATTTGCTTTTTCTTGTTCCTATTTACAGAACAAGGTTTTAGCAAATGGTTACGGATAAGAACTTCACTACTCTTCACCATTTGAGCTCTGTGAGCAAGTAACTACTTGTACTTACTTTTGGCAAATGTATTAAAAAATACAAAAAAGTTATTTGTTACAGATGTCTAATATGAATCAAAAAAACAAGTTAAATTCGGCTGTGTCAAGTCTTCTTAAGCATTTACTGTTGTAGCCAAATTTTTATATTTTTCACTTTCCACATTCTACTTAAATATTAAAAAAATATGTACAAAAGAAATAGCAAATATTGATAAAAATAATTTTCTTTGCATATTAATTTTTTTGCTAATATATTAAAATAAATAATTCATTTCAGTTTACGAAAAAATCTATTATGATATTTGATCCTGATTTTTAAAAACAATGGCTCATAATCATAGTCAGAAAAAAAGTATACTTTAAGAGTACTTCAGAATATTTTTCTTTAATACATACTTTAGGTCTACTATAGACAAGTTAAAATGTATTTTTAGCGAAAAAGTCGATTTTAAATTTAATATAAAAGGTGATTTTATAAGAACTATCGGAAATTAAAAAAAAAAAAAAAACACATAAAATTCAGAAAAATGCATGAAATATTTATTTGGATCGATAGTTGGGTCGATATAATTTAATGTTTGAAGATTATTTCATGCAAATGTTGGCCGCGGCTGCGCCTCAAATGGTCCATCCGCTTAGTCCAATTTTGGCATACTCTTTCCAACATTTCGGCCGGTATCTCACGAATAATGTTGGCAATGTTGGCTTCCAGTGCGTCAATCGAAGCGGGCTTGTCCCTATAGACATTAGCCTTAACATAGCCCCACAAAAAATAGTCTAGAGCCGTTAAATCGCACGATCTGGGCGGCCAATTGACTGGTCCCAAGCGTGAAATAAACTGTTCACCGAACTCGCCTCTCAATTGGTCCATTGTTTCGCGTGCTGTGTGGCATGTGGCACCGTCTTGTTGAAACCACATGTCATGCAAGTCAAGCTCTTCCATTTTGGGCAAAAAAAAGTTTGTTATCATCGCACGGTAGCGCTCACCATTCACAGTAACGCATCATCTTTGAAGAAATACGGCCCAATGATGCCGCCAGCCCATAATCCGCACCAAACGGTTGTTTTTTGTGGATGCATTGGTAGCTCTTGCAATGCTTCTGGCTGCTCTTCACTCCAAATACGGCAGTTTTGCTTGTTCACGTATCCATTCAACCAGAAATGAGCCTCGTCGCTGTACACAATTCTTCGATAAAAAAGTGGATCTTCATCTAACTTTTCAAGAGCCCATTCACCAAAAATTTGGCGTTGTGGTAGGTCGTTTGGCTTCAATTCTTGCACCAGTTGTATCTTATAAGGCTTCACACCCAAATCCTTCCGCAAAATTTTCCACGTAGTGGAGTAACAGAGGCCCAATTGCTGCGAACGGCGCCGAATCGATAATTCACGGTCATCACCAACACTGGCCGATACGGCTGCGATATTTTCTTCAGTTCGCACTCTACGTAAGCGTGTTGGTGGTTTAATGTCCAACAATGTAAATTTGGTGCGAAATTTTGTTACAATAGCCCGAATAGAAGCCTCAGTAGGTCGATTAAGCTGACCATAAAATGGAAGAAGCGCGCGATGAACTTTCTTAACAGAGCACGCATTTTGGTAATAAAATTCAATAATTTGCAAGCGTTGTTCGTTTGTAAGACGATTCATGATTAAATTATAGACCAAACTGAAGATGTTTGACAGTGACACAAGATACAAAACGTGCGTGAGCTGTCAAAACTAGTGTTGCCAAAAAGATAATAGCAAAAAAATCACTCTTTATATTGAAGTTGTTTTTAAATAATTTAGAAACAGAAAATCAAACAAACAAAACAAAAAAATATCCTGTCATAAATAAAAATAAAATTATGTAAAAATTCCAAATAAATTATAAAAAAAAAATTTTGTATAAGAGAAAATTAAAAAATGTTTGCATTGCAAAACGTCTACAGAGATTTTGAAATTCTCGAGGACTTAAATCATGAAAAAAATTGAAAATAAACAAACAACGATTTACAACTTTTGATTTGGATGACGAGGTGTTTTTAAAAAAATTTAAATTACTTTTAAGTTTAGCATTAACATTAACATTAGCATTAGCAAAACAAAGTAAAAATAAAACTGTATTAAAATTGTGTTGATTTTCAGTTAGAAAGGGAATCCCCGAGTTTTGATGGCATGACGCAATTAGAAACAAAAGTCGTGCCATCTTTTAGAAAAAAAAAGACAATTTCTAACAATTAAAAACAAAAATTAAAGACTCGAACCCAAAACAACGCAACTTCGAGAATCTAACGACGCACAGTGCAAATTAGTACTAATTTACCAACGACGCAACTTCGAAAAAACGCAAAACGAAACGACGCAAGGCGAGGTATTGGTGTATATAAAGGGTGTTTTTTATAGACGTATAGAACTTTAAGTTGGCATTACTGTTCAAGATGGCGACCGATTTAACAGCTGTCAAGTGATTTATTCTCAGTTTGGTTTGGCAATTCAAGAATTGAAGCCAAACGATCATCAAGTAAGGCGTAGATTCGTCGAATAGGCCCAAAACGAGATTGCCGTTGTTCCCGATTTTCATAACCGAATTTTGTTTAGCGATGAAGCGCACTTCTGGTTGAATGGCTACGTCAACAAACAAAACTGCCGCATTTGGAGTGAAGCTAATCCTCAAGTGTATGTCGAAACACCGTTACATCCAGAAAAACTGACTGTTTGGTGATCGGTATAGAGCCATGATTACTAACTTTTTCATAGCTGAATTGAACAACCATGATGTCCAGGAGCTGTGGTTCCAACAAGACGGCGCAACTTGTCACACAGCTCGTGCCACAATCGATTTATTGAAAGACATGTTTGGTGACCGCCTAATTTCACGTTTTGGACCTGTGAATTGGCCTCCAAGATCTTGTGATTTAACACCGCTAGACTACTTTCTGTGGGGCTATGTAAAGTCATTGGTCTATGCGGATAAGCCACAAACGCTTGACCATTTGGAAGACAACATTCGCCATGTTATTGCCGATATACGGCCACAAATGTTGGAAAAAGTCATCGAAAATTGGACGTCCAGATTGGACTACATCCGAGCCAGCCGTGGTGGTCATATGCCAGAAATCATATTTAAAATGTAATGCCATAAGATTATCTTTCGGATAAATAAAATTCATGTCAATCGAATAATCCATCGTTGTTTTATTGCAATTTAAAGTTCTGTACGTCTATAAAAAACACCCTTTATATTTAAGTAAATATTTATGCTTGTATTCAAAGAAAATTAAAGTAGACTTGAAATCGATATTGTGACAAACTTGTATGAATAATTTGTCATAATTTATATCTCTTAATTTTTGACAAAACGAGCTTCAATAATGTATGATTCACCTGGCGTCTAAGTGTCACCTGGTTTTCTTACACCATGTTATGAGCGAACCATTGACAAGTGAACGAAAATTTTATGAATTAAATGTTATAGAAGTGGAAAAAAAAATTTAAAATGCATAAGAGCACAAAGCATTTAATAAAATTAAAAAAAAAATTCTTTAAAAAAAATGAATTATAAAAACAGTGCCTCAGAGAACTAAATAACTACAAGGTGGCGCAAAAATAACCTTCCGATGTTTTTTGGCTGTAATTAAAAAAAAAAAAATTAAAAACTTTGATTCTTCTTGTGGATTATTTTTATTTGGTCTTTTAATTTTTTTACATCAAGTCGAGAATATGATGTCATGTAAATGGCCGCCGCCACAGTTGATTGTCATTTGAGCCCTTTTTATGGCATTTTCCATCACTTTGGCCAAAACTTCCGGCGATAGGTCCTCACATTCTTGACGGATATTGTCTTTAAGAGCTGCAAGAGTCTGACATAAACCCGCGACTTCAAAAAGCCCCACAAAAAGAAGTCTGCAGCGGTCAAATCAGGCGATATTGCTGGCCAGTGCAAATCGCCAAAACGGGAGATTAGGCGCGCGGGAAATGCATCCTTCAGCATATCGGTTGTGGCACGTGCAGTGTGTGCCGTTGCACCGTCCTGTTGGAACCACATGTTTTCCAATCCCAATTCATCAAGTTGCGGCAAAAAGAACTCGTTGATCATTGCTCTGTAGCGCTCACCATTCACAGTAACCGTTTGGCCCGCGACGTCTTCGAAGAAAAAAGGTCCGATGACCAGATAAAACAGCACACCATACAGTGACTTTGAGCGGGTGTAATGACTCTTCGTGGGTTACACGCGGATTTTCAGTGCCCCAGAAGCGTAAATTTTGCTTATTTACGTACCCGCTAAGATGGAAATGGGCCTCATCACTCATGATTATTTTTGATGAAAAATCATCTTCCTCTTGGTGGTGAATAAGGATGGCTTGAGCGTATGTTAGACGCGATTGGCGGTCAGCAGCTAACAGCTGATGCACCGTCTGGACTTTGTACGGAAACATCTTCAAATCTCGTACCAAAATTCCCTGTATAGACCGTCGACTGATACCCATTTGTGTGGCACGTCGTCTGGTCGATGTCGACGGCGCTTCCATGACATCCTCGGCTACAGCAGCAATATTCTCTGCAGAACGGCTACTCCGGGGTCTGCCACGACTGGCAGCATCTCGTGTTGTGCCAGTCTCTTCGAGGCGAGCGGCTAAACGTCGCAGTGTTTCACCAGTAGGCGTTGGACGGCCAGGAAATCTGCGACGAAATTCACGTTGTGCCAAAGTCACCGACCGATTATTGGTCAAATAAATAGTCACCAATATTCCGCGTTCTGGACCAGTGTAGCGTAACATTATTTATTAACGTGTATTTCGCATGTGTTTACTACACAAATGTCAAAAGAGAACTGACATTAGGGGCCAATCGCAAAATTTATAGCATTTTCTGATAGGAGGATTATTTTTGCGCCACCTTGTATAATAAATGATTGTGAAATTGAAATAAATGAAACCGCCGCAAATAAAAGTGAAATTTTAACAAAACACACCTACAGAAAATGTGTAAACTATCAAGAATGCTTAAATCAGAAAATTTACAAATGCCTTCTACCTTTAATAGTATTTTAAAATGTACAAAATATCACATCTTAAACATACGAGTATTAAGCAGAAATATTCAAAACTTGCTACAAATATGCGAAAACAAAATTTAAATCTAAAAAAATTTTTTCGATCAACCCGAGGATTCACCAAGCTTAGGCATAAATTTTTAAATAAAATATACGATATATATTGTAAAATAATAGCTTTTTATATTAAATTTCCAAAGTATTGTTGAAAAAAAGGATCTTCAAGATAGAAAGTGACATTGAAAAGTAAGATTTAAATTTTTGTTTAATTGTGTATAATAATTAATTTTTTTTAACAGAAATACAGAAAGCCATGGAAAAACAAAATGAAATTATTGTCAATGCATTAGCTGAAATAATACAAAAAAAAAAAAATAAATAACTACAAAAATCTTCTAAAAAGAGAAAAAAAAGTAAAAACAACGAAAAAATATTATATTTTGATTGCTTAATTTTTTACTATATTTTTGTATTTTAAATTCAATAAGACTAATAATAATTTTATTTAATTTCTATTGCATAGTTGTATATTGAACTATAATATTTAGTTATGTTTTGTATTATAACTATATTTTTATTTATTATTTACAAATTAATACAAAATAAATATGAGAATTGCATTTTTTATTATATACTCGTATATTCACTTTGTTTTTAAGTTTTTAGAAAGCCTTTATTTAGGCTTCCATTAAAAGAAGCTTTAATTGGCCTTCTTTTTACCGCTTTAATTGCCTGGCTTCGTGTTTGTGTGCACAAACATTACGCGCATGTACAGCTTAAAAATGTCCATAAAACAAAACAGCAATTAATGAAGATCTAAGAATAGCTTTACTTTTTCATATAAAATATAAACTGTAGTTATCCAGTTGATAAAACGCAAAAAATTTTAAATAATTTTAAAATTTTGTTTTATAATTATCGTCTTCCTTTTATTGACGTGTTCATTTAATTATATTAATATCATGATTATAATCATCATTTGCCACTTATACTTTCTAATGAACCAATAAGAAATTAGTTAATCACTCTTTATATATAATAGTATCAGCTATCAACTCTTCAATTAATAAAAAAAATATACATAATTATGCGATAAACAACTTTCACAATTCTAAGAATTGTTATTATAAAGAAAGTTTTGACTTGGTGGCACGTTTTTATTTTAAAACAGCTTTTATTCTACATAATTATTGTTCAAAAATAAGCTTCACAACTAAAACATTTTAAATTTCATTATTTATACCACTAAAATAAAAATTCTTTTATAAAACGATAGCCCAATTCACAATCTTGTGCATTTGAGATTGCAAATTTGTGCAAAAGTAAATATTCCCCATCAATTCTGAACGTTCTGTTTTGGTTTACTTGCAATACTTGTTACAAAACATGAAATTCGCAGCTAAATTGTTTCCTACAGAAGTGCTACCATTTTTTAAGTTTTCCTTTTTTTTTTTCAAGTTTTTTGACATGTCAAAAAAATTTTAATTTATTCGCTAAAAATAAGTTTTTTAGAAATAACAAATGTAATTATTAAATTATGTGTTACTTTCTTTAAGGATCTCCTAGTGGCAGTCTTATTTTATTTTTTTTTTTATAATAAGTAGATTTTTGTAATTTAATTTTTTGGTTCGAATTACATTTTTTCTCACTTTTGTAGAAAAAAAAGTTATTTTTGAAGAAACAATTTTTTTTTTTTTTAAATAAATTAAAAAAATTTACATACTCGTATATGGCACCAGCCAACGTTACCATTCGTAGAGTAAATATAAACTATTGGTTTTACGTGTTGCTTATTTGCAAATGGGAAGCAAGTGCATTTGTGTCTACATATTTTGTTAGTGTAGAGCAAAAATATACTACAACATTTTGCAAATGCTATGAAGCAAGACCATTTGCACAAGCTTGTGAGTAGGGTCAATGTTTTTTTTATAAAAAATAACAGAATCTCTCGCTCTCTCTCTCTCTCTCTATTTGTTTTTACTTGCTGTTTGGTGCTGGGAACACAATTGGGACGAACGACGAATTTTTCGTTGCGAACTTTCGTCATCAGAAATAAAACACATTTGTGCATATAAAAGTTAACACAACACCGCCGTCGAACGAAATTCGTTGTGCGTGACGAATTCTGCGATAGATTTATTTCTATTGAACAAATTGATACAGAGTTCCCGTTTTCCTTGTAGCCTTCAAGTATATTAGTAATTAAAGCTAATTTTGACTTTAATAATTGTTTTATTTTCAATGTACATCATTTAAGTTATATGTACACAACTATTTACACAATTATGTACACAACTATTTGCCATAAAATTGTTTTGTAATGGTTTTTTATGTATAGAATTCTCAAGTAATTATTTTTGTTTATACGGTAACCCTTCAACTTGAGGTATAAACTTGTTTCCTTGTTTTTTTTTTGTTGCTTTTATTATATACTTACATACATATGTGTGTATGTATGCATTTACTATTATTTTTTACAAATGGGCCAACTCTCAAAAGTGTGTTATACTTACATACATATGTATATACATATACACTTACTTATGTGTGTATATACATACATATGTATTAATAAAGGAAAATTAGTTTTTATTCTTTTGTTTTGTTTAATCGAACAGCGAATACTGCAATATTTTTACAATGTTTATTTTCTGTCACGTACAGCAAACAACTTTATTGATAACAACAGCTGTTATTTATTCGTCATAATTGTGCGTCATGATGCGAATTTACGCAACGAACTCTCAGCAACGAATTCGTCATGCTCGACGAAATTCGTCGTTCGTCCCAATTGTGTTCCCAGCATGAGTCAAAGATCTTCTACATTTTCTTTTTTGTCTTCTGTTGTTACTTTTTTTTCTCTATTTTTTATGTTTCTCTGGAACCTCTTACTCGTAATGAATACAAAGGTTTAATCAATAATTTTCGTTGCTGTGTCTTAAGGATCTCTATTGAAGTCTTTTATTTTATAATTTCTAGTTAAAATAACTGGTAAGCAAAACAGTAACAACAAATACGCACGCAGAGAATGTGTGTTTGTGTATGCGTTTCTATTTAAAAAAAATATTAAATTTTTTTATTCTCTTTCAGATTTTATTTGTTTAGTTATTGCTCTCGTCTTGTAAATTTGTATGTATATAAAAGTGTGTTTGTATGTATATATGAACGAATATTTTTATATTCTTGTCTAGGCAAATGTCGTTTAAAAACAAATATAAAATAACTTTTTTGTATTTTATTTGGCAACTAGTTTTTAACCCGTTTCTCTACTTGTAGTATAGAGGTACTAATAGACGAGATGTTTTTTACATATGGATGTATTTTAATTTTAAAATACACATGTTTTCTTCATGTCTGTTAAAATTTTCTAGTCACAAACGACATGTACAAATACGTCTGACATAGACTCTGTTTTTTGTAACAGATTATTAACTTAAAAATATAAAAAATTTGCGAAATTGATCTAATTCTTATTTTTTTAAGAAATTTTGTTTGAAGCAGTTGGTTATTTAATTAACTAATTTTTATTAATTTTACATAATTTATATAACTTCACTATTCGAATTTACTAGTATCAATAATGTTTGTTTATTATTTTCAACTTAATTTTTTTAAATCGTTTTTGAATATTTTTAATTTCAATTAATCACTAATAGTGCATTTACATTAACTCGAAATCTAATAGATTGGATATGAAATCTCTTTCAAAATTTAAGCAGTTTACATAACCTTTTTTGACATAAATATATTAAAAACGTGCACGAGTGTACCTACAAGTGTTGTCAAAACAAATATTCCAAATAAGTATTTGTTACTGCTGGTGTAAGGGAGAGAATGACTATAACAAATATGGTATGGTCAAAGACTATAAAACAGTGGTCGTCGTCCCATAGCACAATTGTGCTAAAGCAATCACACGTATACTCTTACGCTCTTGTATTCAGTCGTGGTTTAGGTACCGATGGCTACACATGTGCGGATGCTTACGAATTTTTGTTTCAGTTTTTTTCTCTTTTTTCAGTAATCCTTGTCCAGCGAACATTTTGAAAACATAATGATATGTGAAAAATATTTCATGATAAATAATGCATTTGGTAACATGCAGTCTTCTATGTTACCAAATGTTCAAAGAAAATAGGGAATATGTTATTAAAAGACATTACGATTCTTTTCATAGTGACATGAAAAGTTTCGAAGGTAAGAAAAGAAAGGACAATTTAGACATAGTAAAAAACATTTATGTAGAAAAAATTAAAGAATGGCTACTTGTTGTTGATGAAAACAATGCAAGGGCAGAAAAAAATACAAAAAAAATACGTATCTGTTTTATTGACAAATGGTAAAATATTTCTTAAATAAATTATATTGGAAATGCTTCATTTTGCGTTTGCTGGGTAATTCTCTCACTAATACAAGCTCATTTTTAGTTTTGACGACCACTGTTCTATGTAGAACAAAATCTGAAAACAAAAATGAATAGCTGAAACAGATGCGGAGGGGAAGTAACAAGGGAATATTTGAGCATGCGCATTTCAAATACAAGTTTCTCTCATTTAGCTACTGAGATAAACAGAGAATACAAAAATAAACACATACTGAACAACATATAAATGCGCATGTATGTATGTATTATAAACCAAGCATTTAAAACTTAAAATGAATTTTATTTCTTTGATATGTTTTTTGTGTCAGATTTATAACATTTTTCAACAAAAATGTTATTTAAATCTTAGGAGCAAATAAAAATAGAACGAATATGACTATTTGCGTTATTGTAGGGTAGAATATCTTGTTTATGATTGTAAAAATAAAATTTATCCTAGTTCGCAACGAATTTATGATTCATTAATTTGAACCTTTATTAAACTCTTATTATAGATTTGTAGATATTATTTTTATAATGAGAAGTAGACCTGTTGTATATGCTTTTTAAAAGGATCTATAAGAGTTTTAAAACTCACAGACTGTTAATAATAAATAACACAGAAATTGATTTTATGTTATGAACAAAATTTATTTATAATAAAAATCTAATTTCATATTTGGAAATTACTATGTAAATCATAATAATAAGACATTTTCTTTTTCTTCAATATTTTTTACATTAGAGATTCCAGTTCGGAAACCTAAGCTAATGTGTAAGAAAAATATTCAAAATACAAAAATAAAAATAATAAAAATCCAATACGTATTTACAGTAAAATGTAAAATAAATATTGAGTCGTAAGCAATATTAAATATTAATCAATTAAAACATTTTTATTATTATTCCTATTTTTTGTATATCATTGAAATAAAACACTCAAGATGGCAAATTGCCGAAATCGGTCTGTTAAAGAACCAAATTTGACGCGGGATGACGTAAGCTCGTTCCAAATAAAAATGTTTTATTATGGTTTATTTATAACTTTTGAAAAATAAAAATTAAAAGTAACTGTTTTCCTTTAATAAAATAAATATAAAGTAAAAAAAAAAATCAATGGTTAATGTATAAGATAGAAGTAGACAATACTTAAATTGCTTTGCTTAATTTTTTTTACGAAACTTACATTTCGAAAAAAATTTTAAATTACTGTTATGATAATGCACATGCTGGTTTTTTAAGCTTAAGATAAATAACAATTTTAAAGTTTTATTTTGATCATTATTTCGTTAATTCGCTGCTTAGCTTCTTCAGGATATTTACGAGTATATTTAAAATTATTTCAATATAGTTAAGAAGTTAAGCAACTAATTAACGAAATGTTGATCAAAATAAAATATTAAAATTTTTATTGACATTCCGTAACTCCATTGCGGCCAGTAACGAAATTTAAATTCGGTGTGAATTCATATACTATATATATTACAACAATAAAAGGCATGTATTTACCTACATTAACAAAAACGGCAATGTTAGTAGAGCTATAAGAAGAAAACAACTTTTTCATTAAAATTTGGTACACATACATATACAGTTTGTATATGGATTTACTGAAAAGTGAAGTTGTGTAAATTCTTGCATTGAATATTATTCTCTTGCATGTTATATTACTCTCTTTTAAATTCTCGCGCTCTCGTGGATATTACTAGCAATATCCATCAACAAATTTAGCACCAGAAAAAATATACACTACGTAGAACATCTTTATAGTCTTTGGTATGGTTTTGCACACTAACTCAACTCACACACATATTCAGAGTTATAAATAATTTTGCAGCGAGTGAGGAATTTATTTGTTTCTCTGCTTCAAATAACTGTTGTACTACAAATGTTTTCAAATAATTTGTTGTATAAACAGATATTTACGGCTCGGCTCCATAACAACGAACGACAACTTCGAAAATTTGTTTTTGCTTTCAATACAAATGTACGAACGAAGCATGTATGTATGTTTGCTTTCAATATACAATAAGTAACTTATAGTATTTGCCATAACATCTATTTTATTTGTTTAAGCAAATGGAAATAATAGGAATGTGTTACTTTAATTTTCTCTATACTCACTCACATTCAATTTAGCAAAGAGAATAACAATACAAACTCATACTATAAACGCTACAAAACTCACTAATACGCACTGAAAGCAGAAAAACACAGAAACTGGTGCATTTGAGTGAAACTGTGCACGTCTTTAAAATATATCAAGATTTCATTTTCGTAAGAAGCTGCATTAAATTTCATATTTATATAGGTACTTATTCTTTTTTGTGTATGTATTTCCGTCCATTTTAAAATATTTTTCTTTATTTTAATTCGGCAACACTTGGATTGAATTGACGTATTCTGATTGCTCCCGAAAATTTTTTAATTAAATTCTATTTTTGCGGACTTCTATATTTTTATGAGACTTTTTGATACTGTGCTTGGATGTGTGCTCACATAAATTTTGCTATGTATCTGGTAAATTCAGCAAAAATTATTTGGGTAATTAAATTCCGTGTTCCTGCTTGTAAATATATAAACAACAACAAGTAATCCTGGGAACACAATTGGGACGAACGACGAATTTCGTCGAGCATGAAGAATTCGTTGCTGAGAGTTCGTTGAGTAAATTCGCATCATGACGCACAATTATGACGAATAAATAACAGCTGTTGTTATCAATAAAGTTGTTTGCTGTACGTGACAGAAAATAAACATTGTAAAAATATTGCAGTATTCGCTGTTCGATTAAACAAAACAAAAGAATAAAAACTAATTTTCCTTTATTAATACATATGTATGTATATACACACATAAGTAAGTGTATATGTATATACATATGTATGTAAGTATAACACACTTTTGAGAGTTGGCCCATTTGTAAAAAATAATAGTAAATGCATACATACACACATATGTATGTAAGTATATAATAAAAGCAAAAAAAAAAACAAGGAAACAAGCTTATACCTCAAGTTGAAGGGTTACCGTATAAACAAAAATAATTACTTGAGAATTCTATACATAAAAAACCATTAAAAAACAATTTTATGGTAAATAGTTGTGTACATAATTGTGTAAATAGTTGTGTACCTTATAATTATTATTATAATTGATTTACGTTATTAGTTGTGCACTATCGGTCAAGTCGGAGTCATGTTGAAGGTTAGTTGCTTGCAATTTCTTTGAGAAGCAGTATTAAAGGGTGTTTTTTATAGACGTATATAACTTTAAATTGCAATAAAACAACGATGGATTATGCGATTGACATGAATTTTATTTATCCGAAAGATAATCTTGTGGCATTACATTTTAAATATGATTTCTGCCATATGAACGCCACGGCTGGCTCGGATGTAGTCCAATCTGGACGTCCAATTTTCGATGACTTTTTCCAACATTTGTGGCCGTATATCGGCAATAACACGGCGAATGTTGTCTTCCAAATGGTCAAGCGTTTGTGGCTTATTCGCATAGACCAATGACTTTACATAGCCCCACAAAAAGTAGTCTAGCGGTGTTAAATCATAAGATCTTGGAGGCCAATTCACAGGTCCAAAACGTGAAATTAGGCGGTCACCAAACGTGTCTTTCAATAAATCGATTGTGGCACGAGCTGTGTGATATGTTGCGCAGTCTTGTTGGAACCACAGCTCCTGGACATCATGGTTGTTCAATTCAGGAATGAAAAAGTTAGTAATCATTTCTCTATACCGATCACCATTGACTGTAACGTTCTGGCCATCATCGTTTTTGAAGAAGTACAGACCAATGATTCCACCAGCCCATAAAGCGCACCAAACAGTCAGTTTTTCTGGATGTAACGGTGTTTCGACATACACTTGAGGATTAGCTTCACTCCAAATGCGGCAGTTTTGTTTGTTGACGTAGCCATTCAACCAGAAGTGCGCTTCATGGCTAAACGTAGTAGTGCGCGATACGTATTCCGCACAGAACCATTATTTTCTAAATAAAATTGCACTATTTGCAAGCGTTTTTCAGGCGTGAGTCTATTCATGATGAATTGCCAAACCAAACTGAGAATAAATCACTTGACAGCTGTTAAATCGGTCGCCATCTTGAACAGTAATGCCAACTTAAAGTTCTATACGTCTATAAAAAACACCCTTTATAAGACAGTCGTCATCTGCTATCTGATCAATGCAATATTGCAGAGTTTAATTAACTTAAACTTGTCAATGGCCATCCATAAATATGCATTATATTCAATTGAAGGTGCACTGAGTAAAAATATTTCGTACTTTTATTATACTCCATCCCAGGATTATGATGGAATCAAAATTGTTTGAATAATGAGACAGCCAAAGCAAAACTTTTACTAATAGGTATTCAATCAATGTATTTACTCACCGCGTGATCGTCACACATTTCTTTTTCAAAATATTTAAATTAATAAAAAAAATATATTTTAACAAACATGCTTAGCTTGATTAAGCTATAGTTTTGCCAATTTAATATTAAAAGAAGCTGTTCAGTAACAGTTGTTCGCTGTTAGTCACCAACACAAACATTTTTAAACTTTTTTTATGGGAGTCGAAGGTTTATTCACCTTGGTACTCGTACTCGTATGATGATTCAACTCAGATAACTAAGCTAAATATAAAATTCTGTTTATAAAAAAATTTAATGGTTTTATATACCGCATTACTACTTTTAAGTTTTATTCAAAACAATAAATTTAAAATTCGAAATTTGGTATATTCATGTTTTAAAAAGTTTTAAAAAAACTAAATCGCTTTATATCAAAAAACTTAGCAAAACAAGTGTTGAGAAAAATATTTTTAAGAAAAGAAAGACACTAATGAAAAGCATGCTACATATGCATTTACATATGTACTCGTATAAAGGGTGATTTCAGATGTCATGAATTCTCAAACTCAAAAAATATTTTCAATTTACATGACTGTAGGCCGTAGCTATTTTCGTATATACCAAACAGTTCTTCTAGAACATCAAACGGATGTTACATATTCTATTCTGGTTGAACAATGTAGACAATGTAGGACGTAAAGCTGACTATCCTTCGTATGCACACAATATCTTTATTAGCAATTAGCATAAAAGTTTTTATGTTAATAACGATCTCTATACCGCTTAGCAGTTAATAAACTGCTCCCAAATGTCAGGGTTTCGTCTCTGATGTGGACTATCTATCGTGATAAACGATTCGCTCAGCTGTTAAGCAGGAATAAGAAAGATATTTTCAGGTTTGTTGCTGTGATTACTGCTTACTGGCGACCGGGTCACGTCAACAGGCAGAGAGAAAATTGCAACGCAGAGTGAGGACACAGGTTTTCACTTTCTCTTTGAGTGTACGACTCCTTTTACTTCGAGACACAGATTTCTTAAGATATATTTTATTTTATGTATGTGGTTCCAAGCGAAATCTTGAGATTCTAACTGATGAATGTTTTATGCCACTACGTAAACCAACTAAAAAAGCATTCGAATGATAGTACTGTTGGTGCACATAATGAATTTTCTAGTTGCTCAATATAGAATTCGGTCTAGAAGTTTAAAAAAAAAACAGAGCCAAAGTTCAAAACAAAAACATTTCCAGAAACTTACTCAGATCTTTCTGACGACTTAGTGGAAATGAGGCTGATCAATTCGTAATAAATTATACCAGCATATAGTCATATGATTTCATACAAATCTCAAAATTACACAAAGTTCGAATTCAATTTTGTGATGCACCGTATGAGTTTACATATTCGTGTAAAATAAAAAACTACAGCTTTAACTGAAAACAAATTTAGAAAAATTATTAATTTCTTTTATAAGAGATTTGTCAAATTTATCTTAGTACGTGAGACAGCCAATAAAGCATATATTATATACATAGCGGAGTCGATTTAGCTATGTTCGTCAGTGTGGCTGTTGAAATAAACTTTCTGAAGTCCCTAGGCACCGTACAGAAAAGTTCAGAATGTCAATTTGGTCAAAATTCCTGTCTTCAGATTGATATTTAAGTTCAGTGCAATCGGTCCATAAACGGCTGAACTATGAGCTCTGAAGTTCAACTACCTTTATGTTTTTAGAATTTTTCTGAATTCGTTTTTGCGTACAACACAAAGGGGACAAAAACGTGGTACGCAGTTTTGTCAAAATTTCATTCATAATATCTGTGCAAAAATAATGATAGCAATCGGTTCACAAAAATACAACCGAAATTTTAGATTTTCACTAATATTTCTTTTGTTGTTTTTATGGAAATTTTTAAAGTATGAGCGTATTGTTTGTGCACACAAACACGAAACTAGGCAAGTCTTGCACAAACGTGTCTATGTGTGTGTGTCTTTAAAATAACTTGCGTGTAATAAAACTACGAATACGGAAAACAAATAGGGATGTTTTTGATTTTTTAAATTAATTTTAAATTTTTTATTTCATATTTAATTAAACAGGTATGGCCTAAAAATATTTTCAAACATTTTGAATTAAAGTAAATTAAATTTATTGAGTCTTCTTATTAGATATTTTTCTTATAATTCTTTTTTTTTATACCCTTCACTGTAAGTAAGTATATATATTCTGGATCTTTATGTTTAGCGGAGTCGATTTAGCGATGCCCGTCCGTCTGTCTGTCAAGTCGTTGAAGAAAACTTTCTGAAGTCCCTAGGCAAGATAAAAAAAGTACAGCATATCAAATTTCTGGCTATTGAAATTCAGCCAGATCTTTCCATAAATGGTGGAACTGTGTGTCAAAACCCGCAACTACTTCTATTTTTGAGTGAGTTTTTTTGAGTATGTTGTCTAAACAAACAAAAAACGTGGTATGCAGTTTTGTTTGAAATAACAGTAATAATACCTGTACAAAAAAATTTGAGCAATAGGTCCACAAATAGCCGAGAACTATCCAAAATACAAACAAAATTTTAAATTTTCATTAAGGCTTGCTTTGTGTTTTTGCATATTTTGTCTAAACTACAAAACGGTCAATATTTTAACAGTTTTAAGAGAAATAGCATTCATAATCTCTGTACGAGAATTTCAGAATGAAACGATTGATGTTTTAAAGGTTAATTAATAATTCATTTTATTATAATTTAAATTTTATAGAAAGCTTGCTTTTTCTAGTTACTTCTTGCTTAGCGGTAAAATGACTACAATGTTACAAAAAAATTATTAGTTCAGCAGGTAGTCATATTTTAGTCAAATAAGCTACAGCATTACATACAAAGAAAATGTAATAAAAGGAGAAATAAAAAATTTAATTCAGGGTTCGGAATGATGGAAAGAAAATGTATAAGAAAAATCGCTAACGTTCCTCCTCCACTTAGGACGATAGTTCTTAAACCCGATTAGTTAATCAGATCACTCAGGCAGAAAACAGATTTTTTTCAAAGGACACTTGAAACATCTTCCTTTAGAATATAATGTTACTACTCTGATGTGGCCATCTGAACCTGGATGTACCTGTTCTATTTTCGATAAGGACGATATCACCGACTTTTGCTGCTTGTTTTACTTGATTCCATTTTGGTCTGGCTTGGGGGCGACAAAGATATTCTTTCGACCAACGCTCCCAAAAGTGCTGTTTTAATTTTTCAATTTGCTTCCAACGTGTTAAACGATCTAGATTTGTATCAAGAAGACTTTTTTCAGAAATAGTAGTTGTAGGCTCTCCGACTAAAAAGTGAGCTGGTGTAAGTACGCTAAGATCTGTTGTATCAGATAAGAGGGTACAAAGTGGCCTTAAGTTTAAACAGCTTTCAATTTGACATAGAAGTGTAGATAACTCCTCGAATATAAGAATACGGTCTCTTATGATTCGACGTAGGTGGTGCTTAGTAGATTTTACGCCGGCTTCCCATAAACCTCCAAAGTGTGGTGAAGCTGGTGGTATGAAATGTCAGTTAGTGCCATCATTGTGAAGACTTTCTGTCAAATCAGGAGGAAGTGAAGTTTTGGAGTGATAATGTAAGGCGCGTAACTCTTCACTTGCTCCTATAAAATTGGTTCCACAGTCTGAGTAGATATCAGTGCAGGCTGCTCGTCAGGAAATAAATAGTCTAAAAGCTGCAAGAAAGGCTTCAGTTGTGAGGCTGGAAACCGCTTCGAGATGTACAGCTTTAGTGCACATGCACACAAAAAGACATATGTACCCCTTGCTGGTAACACTTCTGCGTAATGTTGATTGTTTGAGTAGGATAGGGCCAGCATAGTCCAGTCCACTGTGTTTAAAGGGTTTTGCAGGTTTGACTCTTATGGAGGGCAGGTTTCTCATGATTTGTTCTGAGGCTTTAGCAGAATATTTTAAACAAGTAACACATTTTCGTTTTACTGATTTTGCAATATTTCTAGAAGAAATTATCCAGAATTGAGAAAGGACATAAGCTTGCATCAACTGTACACCACCATGTAAAGTTTTAAAATGCGCATCTGTAAAGATAAGTGATGATATTGGATCTTTTTTTTTTTTTTTTGTTAATAATATTGGGTGTTTTTTGCTAAATGTAATATCCGCCATTTTAATTCTTCCACCAACACGTAGTAAGCCTTTATCATCCAGAAATGGTTGAAGTTGCAAAATTTTACTATTAAGAGGCAGGGCTGTTTGTTTTAAAATACATATAATTTCCTCGCAAAATGTAATTTATTGACACTGTTTTATTGGGCGCGTTCATAAGACGTAACTGTTGAGCTCAACTGCTACACAACTGTTGGCAACTGTTGAGCACAACAATTACGTCTTAGAAACGGTGTGATGAGTATGCTACTATATGAACAGCTGATACATGTAAACAATTGAAACAAATAAAAAGGGACAATTTAATATTATAAAATACATATTTTTAAATCAACTAACTAATTTGTTTAATCAGAAGTGTGGATGATACAGAATTTGTAATGGATTTTTTCTTGACCGACGTTCAAGAAGTTGTTTTAAATTTAGTTGATAACATAAATAACAACAATGGAGAAACAATGTTACAATTGTTCCAAGGAGGAGACCGCCATAAGAAAGCTCGCAATAAGGGCTATTATGAAACAATAGTTCCGCAGTATACCCATTACTTATATAAAGAACACTTTAGAATGCCTCGTGGTACATGTGATGTAAGTTTCGCACAATCTTTTTAACACTTGAAAAATTTTTAATAAATGTTAATAGCACTTAGTACAAATAATAAGACACAGGATTGCCGGTAAAAGTGATTATTTTGCCGATTTGCCAAAAAAAAGTGATTTTTACGATTTGGGTTTTGGAAAAACAAGAAAGTTTTCTTGCAGCAGGTGATCGTTTTGGTTTCGCCAAAAGTACTGCATATAAAGTTTTTAGGGAAATCTTGTGTATTCTTGCTCATATGTTGCCAACATATGTGAAATTCCCCAATCAAATTCAGAGAAATAAGGAGGCAGTAATATTTCAAAGGCCTCGCGTGGTTTACCTGGAGTTGTTGGTGCAATCGATGGGTGCCATATTCCCAATAAATGTCCTAAAGGCAATTCAACGGATTTCTTTAACAGAAATAAGATTAATTCCATAATTCTTCAAGGTTTGTGTTATTTTTATTGTATGAACGCATAAATACATTGTAGATACTTTAAAAATACTTTGCATCTAACTTTGGCAATGTTTTCTGATCTCAAATGAATCATTGGATTTGTCGGATAACTTATCAAACTTCATCAAAATTTATAAAAAATAGCTTGCAAAGTATAATAAAAGCATTTACAATATATTAATGCAAAGGCACCGGTGATCATAAAACGCGTTTTATTGATGTTTTCATTGGAATGTCTGGACGAATGCATGATGCCAGAGTATTTAGGCCAAGTGAAATTTTGCGCAAAACTGAATTGCTCTACATCACCACTACTACCTTCACATCTATATCTTGTTGGTGACTCGGCTTACCCTTTGCTACAAAACTTGATGACTCCGTTTCGTGATAATGGCCAGCTCAGTCAGCAACAACATAACTACAACATAAAACTTAGTAACTGTCGCTCAATTATCGAACGATCATTCGGTTTGTTAAAAGGAAAGCTTAGAAGACTGGAATACTTAGATATAAATACTCCAGAAATCGGAAATGAGATAATTGCACAATTATGCACCTTACACAATTTTTTAATAAATAAGAATGAAGTTGATTTTCAATATATCGATGAGGATGTATCAAGCTTTCAAGAAATGAGTGGTAATGTAAACGAAAATGTTAACGAGGATGTTTCTGAAATGTCGAAAAGAAATTCCATTGCACAAACATTGCTGTAGGACATTTTGAAATTTTTTGTTATTCATACAAAATAAAATTTATTGAATAAAAAGATACATTTTTATTTTTAATGAAAACATAACATAAATATCTTTTAATTCATATAATTCAGGTTTTGTCAAATTATTGCACTTGTAAATTATTTGTACTTTTATAACAAAAAAAAAAAGACATTTGTACACATCAGGTTGTATGCATCTAAAAATAAGTATTATTAATTTAAAATAATTATTCACTGGTATTGTGCGTTCCTACAAATTGTCGCAGCAAATCGTTGCGCTCTTTCAGTAGCATATTGGTTTTTCTAAGAATTGCATTTAAATCTTCACTGGCAGCAGCTTTTATTTCTTCTGCTTCTACCATTTTTTTCGCATGTAATACAAGCCATTCATGCTTTTTGCAGGGTTATTATTTTTATTTTTATGCGGAGTTGATGAAGGAGAGGAAGAAGCGAAAGTGGAAATCACACATAGCTCGCAAACTATACTGGTATCCATTGAGGAAATAACTTCGCCAAAGTTGATTGTGCGGTCACTTGAAAATATTTCCTCAAAAGTGTCGAGATATTCCCAAGTGACACAAAATATATTTACGTACATTAATATGTATGCATTTTCACCTGTGCTGGTTTTGCTGTTGTTATCTTTAATTGTTTTATATGTTTTCTTCATGTTGCGCAGTTTTCTGTTCAGAGTATCCTCGTCTACATTGTAACCAGCTTCGTTCATACATTTTGAAACTTCTATCCACAATGTTTTTTTTTAATTTTCGGGTCCCGGAATTTTTCTTTCCTTTCTATATATCTATCAATAAAAAACTTTGTTGCCCGTGTGTTCCATTTAAAAGATTGTGACCCTAGTGGAACTACATCAGTACATATAAAATAACAATACCATGTATAAGAAAATTATCATTAGAGGAAGAGTTATGCGAACATAATTTCATGGAAACATTTACAAAAAGCGAAACAGGTCGGTACACGGTACTCTTACCTTTTAAATCTTTACTTTTTGGCAAACCATTGTCACTTTTTTATAATACTGACTATAACGCTTTTAAGAGATTAAAACATATGGAAGCTTCATTTAAAAAACGACCACAATTTACGGCTGCTTATAAAGAATTTATGGCTAAATATATAAAATTAAATCATATGGAGAGGGTTGGTAGATATCCAGATGCTTTGTCGGACTGTGGCTACTTTTTACAACATCACGGAGTGCTTCGAGAAAGTAGTGCTACCACTAAACTTAGAGTAGTGTTTAATGGCAGCAGTAAATCTCTATTACACCGCTCATTGAATGAAGATCTCAGCCCTGGTCCTCCTTTACAATATGATTTACCAGAAGTCATAACTCGTTGGCGTGGATTTAAAGTTGCATTTACGGCCGACCTAGAGAAAATCTTTAGGCAGATAAATATAAGTAAAGAGCATCAAAAATATCAATGTATTTTGTGGCGTGATGAAAATACAAATCATATCAATATTTATAAACTAAAATCGGGGACGTATGCAGGAGCATCAAGTTTTCCGCTTGCAAGTAAAATCCTTAATACCAACACTTACGTAGACGATGTCATTTCTGGAGCGGACACTTCAGGAGGCAACACAATTGCAACAACAACTGCATAAGCTACTTTACTTCTCAGGATTTAATTTACGTAAGTGGAATTCTAATTCTATCGAATTCTTAAAACAGATTTCAACCGATATGTTAGCAACAAATAATTTTAAACTTAAAAATCGTGAAATGGTAAAGGCTTTAGGTTTATCTTGGGACCCTCTAATGGATTGCTTTTCATTTAAAATAAATTATACCTTTTCTGAAAAAATTACAAAAAGCAGCGTTTTATCCGATTTAGCAAAACTTTTCAATTCGTTAGGCTGGCTAGCTCCCACTACTATCATTGCTAAAATTATATTCCAAAAACTTTGGCGTGAAGGTCTTGATTGGTCCGAAAATTTACCAATTGCATTAAGTGACGAATAGATAAATTATCGCGCAGAATTAAAAGGTATCGAACAAATTATAATACCGCGGTGTTTCACTTGCAATTCAAATGTCATTGTTGAATTACATTCCTTTTGTGACGCATCAAAGTCTGCTTTTGCTGCAGTTATTTATATAAGAGCTGACAATGGTGAGGTAAGTGTCACTCTTGTACAAGCAAAAAGAAAGGTAGCACCTCTAAAAGTACTTACTTTACCTAAGCTGGAACTTTGTGCAGCTGTTCTTGCAGCAAAGCTAGCAAATAAAATTAAATTATTCTTGGACTTAATATTAAAAAACTACTTATTGGCCAAACAGTACTATAGTTTTAAGTTGGATCAAATGCCAATCATTATCACTACGTCTATGAAGCTAAGCGAGTATCAGAAATTCAACGACCTACAAATGTAATTGATTGGAAGTATATTTCTACTACAGACAATCCTGCAGACTGTGCCACAAGGGGGTTACTACCTCAAGAACTGCGCCGACACTACCTTCGGTGGAAAGGTCCTCATTGGCTACTCAATAAACCAGAAAATTAGCCAATTAAAAAATTTAAAAGTTTCACACAGCCTACGGATATAAAGGCAGCCATAGCAACAGTAACAATTTTAAATAATAACCAGATGTACCCACATTTTTTCTCAAAATACTCTACTTTCACAAAACTACAACGAGTAACTGCCTATATCTTGCGATGGTAGTACAACCAAAAAGAAAAATGAAGAACAATTTACTTCGAACAGACTTACTTTAAATTTATTTTCCTATTAATCAACTGATGAGCTAAGATAGGCTCAAGCCGTATTAATGGGCGCGTTCATAAGACGTAACTGTTGTGCAACTGTTGAGTGTTCGTCTTAGAAACGCATAGTTGAGCAATTCCGCTCAACTCAATAGTTGCGTATTTGCTGCCATTTTTTCCATCATAAAATCCAGATCTCTGTGACGTTGCCTTGGCTGAAACAAATAGTTAACACAAAAAAATTTCTTTCCAGAGTCTTGTTATAGGTAGAGGTTTTGCTTTCTTCTATTTTCTGGCTTTGAATTGCACTTAAAAAAAACTTAATTATTTTCTGTACGTTAATTTCCACCCAGACAAATTCGCCTCCTTCTTCGTTTCCCTTTTTCTTCTTTTGTTTTTTTTTCTCTTCCACCACACCGCCTTTTCAGACGACCCTCGTACAATGGTGTTGAGTGAAATATGAGCGGTTGTGTCTCCCGTGTTGTTTCTTCTCTTCCGTCACTAACCACGCGTGCACAAAGGATGACCAGTGGACCACTCACGGCATTGCTAAGCCACTCACGAAATTTCAAATGCGGCCACACCCACACTTCTCGGCTCTACCAACACGCACACACTTGCACCAAATGCCTGCAGTAGCTAAGCCCACACGTTCGCACAATAATAATATCGCTACTAGGGACGCACTTTATCCACCAGCTCCTTTTCTTCTATTTACTTTTCCTTTCCCTTTCTTGGGAACCAACGAGACTTTTTACTCTTAGGTAGGCACGTACTAAATTGAGGCTAGCATCGAAGACGTCACTAATTACAAACCAAAACGCTCCTTCAGCTAGGGATTCTTCTGTTCCTTCAATGGCTATAATCACGGAACGACGTAAGACTATTGCCTAAAAATCAATTATTACACACTTACCCAGTAAAAACCAAAAATCCACTCAGATTCTACGCTATATCCGAGGCCCTTAAAGGAATCAACCCCTGAATCGATCCTCGATTCCACCGAGGTTCTACCAATGCGTGATACTGTACTCTTAGGAGTGGGAATGGTCGGTCCATTAATAGGATCCTGAGCCAAATTTAACGTCAGTATTCTTACTTAATACACTGGTGTTTGCCAATTTGATCCTCTTTCTTATTTCTTTTCTTTTATTTAACTAATTACCACATGTGTCTAGTTAACGACACGTCACCAACTAACTTCCATTCAGCCATTAAAAGTAATAATTGAAAAACCATGCAATTTCTGCGTGCCGTTAATAACGGTTCTTTTTTTTTTTTTTGTTTCCTCTTTATATACTCACTTTATTGAACAAACAAAGAAAACTAATGTCCATACTTCACTTCTAGAATAATCGTTTCGTTATAAAAAAAATTAGAAAAAAAAAGTCAAAAGAGAGACTACGAAAATCATACACCCGTACTATTAAATAGAGAAGGTTGCCAGAATGTTGAATAAGAAACCAGCTTTACACAGGTTAACGAGCTTCTTGGTCTCATGGCAGGACATTACATATTTATGTCCTACTCTGATGTAGTGTCAGCGCACCACCAAACAAACCTTTTCCGAAGAAAATTTTCCAACAACTCGTACATTATATATTTTAGCTAAAGTGAAACAAAAATTATAAATAAACCTAAAATAAATTAACTGTAAATTAAGTCCTTACCTAAATTTGGCTAAATAAATTACCTATTTGAACAATATGAAATTAAAACTACATTTATAAAATAAAACCAATAAATATCTAACTGAACTGAAAATGTACCTTAAACCTCTTGGCGAATTTGGCTAAAACTTAAAGTAATTCAAAATAAAACGAAATCTTCTTAATTCTAATAACATAAAATTAAATTATATAAAATAGAAAACCCTATCCTATTTTATTCATCAACAAAAAATTTTTTTATTAATTTTAAAAAAATGAGGTTTTCAGGAAGGATTGTTTCTTATTTGCGATTAATTAAAAAAAAAAGTATTCAAAGAAAAATTTTTTTATCAATATTTGTTGTTTCGTTTTTTATTTTTATATAATTTTTTTTGACATTTTTTTATTGAAAGGCTACTTTATTAAGTTAAGGTCGTATTTTAAAAATTAATTTTTTTATCGATATTTCGCTCCAATATTAGGCAATTTACACTGCAGAAAAATCCAGTTCATAGGAGATTTTGAACGAAATCTAATTCATTTTACTTGATTTCCCATACAAAACAAAATTTCGCTTGTTACTAGATTTTGCCAAAATCAAGTCAAAATCTTGGTGTACTAAGTCATACAACTGTTGTTTTGTTAATAATACACCAAAAATATACGATACTACACATTTAGAAGAAAAAAAAAACAAAATTAAATTACACACATTAAAATAAAGAAAAATATTTTAAAATTTACGCAAAACATACACAAAAAAAGGATAAGTGTTAATTATTATATTAAATGAAACTTAATGCAACTCGTTAACTAGTTTGTTTTTATTAAGAAAATGAAATCTTGATTTATGTCAAAAAAAGGTAATGTAAGCTGTATAGATTTTGAAAGAGATTTCATATCAAATTTAGTAGATTTTGGTTCAATGTAAATGCACTATAATAAATAAATTTTTATATGTATGTGGCAACCTGCCACTCTATATACTTAACCTTTTTTACATCACTGAAATGAGTATGTAATGTTTCTTTTTTTTACTAGTCGTTCAATTCATATGATGGCTTTCTTTTTGATCTTTTTGCTCAACTCGTTTACACGAATAGGCACGCGCCTTTTTTAATAAATAAAAAGATCTACATTTTTTCTATTGTAACAAGTATTAGATATTTTGAAGGAATAAAATAAAATACAAATTGTTGAATTTAAAAACACCACGATTTATTTTACATGGTAAATTGTTAAATTACCAAATGTAATATGACCTCAAGCTTAATAAACTAGACGTTTCAATTACATAATTTTTTGAAGGGAGTGAAGATAAATATGATGAGTTACATGTGTTTTAACGTAACTCCTTACGTTTTTTATGATTTTATAAATATGTTTATTAGAAATATAAATACAGTTACTCTCAGAAATATTTTGCTTTTGTAAAAAAAAGTAAAATATAAAAAAAATGCTGCATAAAAATATGTTTTTAAAAAAAATTAATGTATGTTTTATTAAATATTAAATATTAATTAAGGAAAACTTAAGCTTTAATTCATTATTGTACAGGGTGGCCCAAATGAGACCTAGTGATGTTAAACACGTATAACTCTTGTAATAACGGTTTTTTTAATGATTTATTTTTATATGTTAAATACATTTTATGGAAATTTAACGTGCGTATGTGTGAAATATGACATCAGGCAAATGACCACCATTTTGCTCGATACAGGCATTGCATTACACGGCGTAATGTTTCTGGTAGCAGACGCCGTATTTCGTCTCGAATATTCTGCTTGAGCTGTCCAAGTGTCTGTGGTTTGTTAACATACACTTTGTTTTTTAAATAACCCCATAAAAAAAATCGGGTGCAGTTAAATCTGGTGAACGAGGAGGCCAAGGGAAATCTGAATTTTTTGAAATTATGCGTTCACAAAAAATTTCACGCAAAATGTCCATAGTTTGCCTAGCAGTATGCGCAGTGGCTCCATCTTGTTTAAACCACAAATTAGGATGTTGCTCCACCATTGGCCGCAAAAAGTTGTCGATCATTGTTCTGTAAGAACCGTTTCTGGTGTTTCGTCATCATTCTCAAAGATATATGGGCCGATGATTTTTGTGGCCATAACACCGCACCAAACAGTGCATCTGATTGGGTGTGACTGATGCTGATGTATTGCCCTTGGATTTTCGGTGCTCCACAACCTACAGTTTTGTTTATTCACATAACCACTTATATGGAAATGCGCTTCATCCGTCATCAAAAGATAATTTAAAAAATCATTTTGTGTGGCTAATTGTGTAAAGCGAATAGCGTATTGTAGTCGTTGTTGGGGGTCTTGCGGTAGAAGCTGTTGCACAATATGAACTTTGTATGGATACATCTTAAGATCCAGCTTTAAAATTCTCTGTAATGTTGTTCTGGGTATACCCAATTGGCCGGAACGGCGACGAGTTGAGACAGATGGATCATTTGCAACACTCTGCTGCACAGCTTCCACGTTGTCTTCAGTACGAATATTTCGATGAACACCTCTTCCTGGACGGTCGGCAACTGAATCCAGTTCCTTAAAACGGCGAACTACACTTGTAATCATGGAAGATGTGGGCGCTGATCTTACGTTAAAAAAAACGGCGATAATTTCGCTGCGTCAGAACAATTGATCGTTGAGAAGAATAATAAAAATCGATAATTTCAATGCGTTGTTGTGGACTGTACGTATTCATTTTAAATTTCCAAGAGTTCAGTTATAATCTGCAAAAAGAAAAAATAAATTATGTTAAAAAATAAAAAAGTTATTTGTGTTTCACATCAGCTGGTTTTATTTGGACCACCCGTTACAAGTTTAAAAATCATTTGTATTTCATGAGATCTTTGAAATAATATAAAATTTTTGCTAATTTTTTAGGTCACAAAAGTATTTTGCTTTTAAATTTTTATTCACTCTTTGGTTGGTCTAAAAAAAAAATTTAATTTAATCCATTGTTAGCTATAACTGATTCCAGGCGTCTAGGCATTGATTCCACTCAATTCCTACATTTTTCAGCAGATATCTTGTACCATTCTTCTTCCAAAATTTGTTCAACGTTTTTTCAGATGAAATGCTATGTTCCCGAACATTTTCATCCAAATAGGTCCAAAGGTTTTCGATTTATATCGGGACTTTGTGGTGGTGTTCGCAGATGTTTGGTGTTATATAAAAGCCCTAGTTTAAGGTCTAAAGCTGTGTGTTTAGTGTCATTATCATGTTGAAAATAGTACCCATTCCTAAATTTTCTTTTAAAATGGATAATTATAGAAGCTTATCCATAGTGCCGTATATAAACACCAACTTTGCGACTCCTAACGCAGACATACAGCCCCACACCATAAGAGAATTACCACCATGTTTTACATTTGGCCTGCGGCACACCATACGTCGTTCGTCCGATCCAAAAATATTAAATTTGCTTTCGTCACTGAATGTTATAGTCTTTCAAAACTCAAAAGTCGTAGTTTTGTGGAGCTCAGCAAATGAAAGGCGTTAATATCATTATCTCTTAGAACTCTACGAATTGTTCCGTCACTTAAGGTACTGACTGACTATCCTACACGATCGTACGATTATGTCAAAATAATGTGTAACAGAATTCTGTCCTACTTGAAGAAATCGCATTAAAATGGCGAACTTTATGCCACACTATTATACAAAAGAAGATGCAAAAACATATGTTTACTCAGCTTAATACTTTTAAAAGTATTAATTTTCTTCTTTGCCGCAAAATATTTTTTTTACAAATATGTACAATGAAACATAACCTAAAAGTTCGTATAAACAAAACATAAGCTTGGTATTGTTGCTATTTTTCTGCCTTGAACATAGAAAATGCAACTCTGATCGCACAGATCAGAAAATTTTCATAACATTAAAAAATGGGACAGACCTGTCAAAAAGTCTGTCACACACATGCTTTTTCAATACACACTATCATACTTTTTTAGCACACATCCGTTTTTAGACAGATCGTACGACTAAGTAGGATAGTGAGTCCTAGGCTTTATACTTGTTCACGGTTTTCTTTAAGATTTTGTCTTTCATTTGTGTCAGTTCAGGTGGCAAGGCTGTAGTATAATTAGGGCATAAATGACACCAGGGGGCAGCAGTGAAATTACAGCTCTGGGTGCCAGAAAAATTACAACGCTGACGAGAGGTGAAGTGAGGTGCGGCTGATGTAAGGAGTTTCCGGTCTCTTGGTTTTTGATTGCTGGTAGCAGACGGTTGGGTGAGCGAAAGAGAAAAAAATCGAAGAAGATAGGTGGAATCAGCCACTGAAGGCGAGATCAGAGGCGGAGGGAATAAAGAACAAAATCCGCAAACAACACCGGATTAATTGATAAAATGGGCTCCAACAGATAGACCGGATTAAACTGAGAAAATTGAAATTGGGCCAGTATAAACATACATAGTAGAGGCGAACGGATCGTAAATATATGACAGAAAACTATTACATTTTTGGTCAGTTATACATACATATGCCTGTATGTGGCTTGGTAAATAAACTAGTTCATTAGCTCTAGTGAGTTAAGACTATTTTTTGTATAACTTTAAAGTATAGAAAAAAAAATAAAACCCACGTACCTTGCTAAATACATAATTAAAATTAAAAATGGACATGAAATAAAACAAGCTAAGAAAAGTTAAAATGTTAAGAAATAAAAACAATCAATATTATAAAAAAAACTAAGAAAAAAAGAAAGAAAACTACATACGTATGGACATTATTGAAAGCTACACATATATATGTATGTAAAACAGATATAATTGTAACGAAAGAAAGCAAAATAACAATATACATACTTTAATAAATAATACGAATGAAACTTATTTTTGCCTTTATCCAGCCCCTTGAAATTATGAGCATAAAGTAAACTATTGTCAAACAGAATACAAATCTAAAATGAAATTAATATATTAAAGAAATTAAACAATAATAATAGCAGGATAAAGAAAAATATTATTACTAAAATAATAATAAAATAAAAAAAAACGTATTTAAGAATTGTTGGAAATTGTTAAGGAATTCGCCACTATTAAATGTGCTTTAAATAAACAAAGAAAAATATAAAAATAGACTAAGACACATCACCAAATATATGCATACAGAAAAATGCATAAATCCATAAATACTTAATCAAAAATGGATGTAAAGTATCTATGGCCTATTTGAAATTAATTTAAAGAAATAAAATAAATATTGTCATGAAGGTTTAAGAACCTAAAATAAAATATTGTCATGAAGGTTTAAGAATTTAAAATAAAACAAACCTTGTTATGAAGTTAAGAATTTACAAATAAAACGCAAATAGTCTGGAAATGAAAGAGTTTTATAAAAGTATGTCCTGAAATGTATCATTATTGAAAACACAAAATTTTGTTTATTAAAATTATATAATTAAAAATATTCTTTATGAGAACCATGTGTGAGTAAAAGTGAACAGGTGGGGAGTGAAGCACTAGGGTATGCTGTGGGGCGGCCTATAACAGTGTTATGAGCCGTCATGGATGGGAGGGTATAGGTAGCCATAACAGCTGGCTACAAAAGGCCCTGACCGAAACTCTTTAAGTCAATGCTGACCAAACAGGTTATCTGTCTTCCTCTCTTATGTGAAGCGACGTATCTACGCCCAAGCCCGCGAGCCTTAGCCGTGCCCCAGGCAAAATGGTCAGCATAGCAGAGCATAAGGGAGGTGCGCGGAAACTTGACACATTTCTTAACGTCAACAACTTTGCGCTACCTTTCGTGGGCTATTTTCGATACTTTGGCTCGTTTTATCACGTTTTCAACTGTTTGTCGACATCGATCAAATATATCACAAATATTTTTTATTGATTTTCCTTGATTATGGAGATGCAATATAATATTTTTTCTGAAATATTTATATATAATTCCTTTCCTTTTGGCATTTTTAGATCAAAAACTTTACGCCTGCTCACAAAATTAACGAGTTTGCAACTAATTATGATGCAAAAACATATTAAATAAGTGCTATTTCAAGAGAAAGGAATAAAAAAAAAACACAAATTTAAAAAAATTAACGGTAGTCTTCAAAAAGCAAAATACTTTTGTGACGTTAAAATTACGCAGTTGATAAATAAAAATTGATAAAAACTATAGCGAATTGAAAGTTATTGTTGTTTTTCTTTTTTTGCAAGCATCATCCGACAGACTATGATTTAATACTACAAGAAAAAAATTTATATATCTAATACCTTCCATATTATTTATCTATAAAAAAATTTTTTTGTTGAACAAATTTAAGCAAAATATTTCTGTGAGTAACTATTATGTTTTTCCTTGTAACAGCTAATTTTACCCGAGTTTGCCATGAAATTTTTTAATTGTGTAATCGGCTTTTAACAATTATTATGCATATAAAAATAAAAATTAATTAAGCACAATCATATTCGAAGTTCGAATCTGTCTTGGTGGTTTAAAAGTTTATAGTAAGTTTTCGAGATTAATAAAATAAATATATTTACTAATTCATTCATAAATGTATTACATACATTACATTTTTATTGATTTTTAAATTGATAAAATGCATTACAAATTAAGATTTAACAATTTTACACTCAAAAATATAAAATGTTATTTGCGAATCACACTTAACCTCAATGATGACGATATCAGTAGAATGACGATGAATAAGAATAGAAGTAATAGAGAAAAACAGAAAAATCGATTTTCCGTCATTGAAATGTAAACGATAAAAAATTTGATTCATACAATAAATGGAAATATTGTGATATTACTCTCATGTTACAAATATTTCCTGAATCTAGTATTCATTAAGAATTCAAAAACGTGGAAGGTGATTTTTTCGCCATGTCTGCCGGTTTTAGGTAGGGGTGCTCTAAGTAACGAAAAACCGGTTTAAATTAGACCATGACAGTCAGACAATACTTGTGTAGCTGAAATCCTGTTTGGGCTTGTTCTTTTCAAAATTAACTTGTATTGTATTTCTTTGGTCTCACAATGATCGCTTAAGGTTACAAAATTCGAAATTGTTTCAGAAATTTCTTTATAAAGAGAACTAAATGCAATAGAATATCTCTCCGTATCTTTCAAAATTAGCTTTGCCATAATCTGCAACGCATCTTTCTTTATGAATATATGCAGTGAAGGAAGACTTAACAAGATAACAAGGACAGCAGTTAAAATTTAATCATTCTTACTTTATGTGCGAGGAAAGTACTACATCCTATCTGAAATATTACTGAATGTAATAATCTAAGGAGAATATAATATTTTTAAATCAAACATATTACAAATACTTCTCAATTGCAGATATCCGGGTTCAAATGCTTATAAATTTTTATTGTACAATTTTTTTAAATACATTTTTTATATACATAAAATTTTTGTATTTCAAAGACTTTTTTGTTTCTATTAATTTATTATATTATACAACGTGTGTGTTTTTTTATCCAATTTTATTTTACTCTACTAGGTTTCGAACTAGGGCAGTTAAGTATCATTAACTCGCCACTCAGCAACTTCAGCGATAAAGCTTAGTTAAGTTTGTACGATTAAGTTTTCGTTTCATACTATATAAATACTCGTATATGGCTGTGGAAGAAACAAAATAGAAAACAATTTACTTTCAACCATATTTTTCTAATTTGATTATATATAATGTTTATTAGAATCATACCATATTTCAGCTGGCATTTTATAAAAAATAATATGATAAATTCAGCCATATCTATGACAGTTAAAAATAACTAGAAACATGTTTATTGTGATCATAATAGTATTTAGATGCTTTAAACTATGGAGAACAAACTATGTTTGCCGTGACCATATACAACTATAATTTTTTTTTTGGTATGTTTTTGTATTTATTTATTTTGTGCTATGTGCTGAATAAATGTACTTATAATCAATAATATTTATGTGCAATTCTTTATTGGTGAATTTGCGTCTTATTTTCTATGTTTTATTCCATTTTTAATAATTGATATTATTTGAAATTAACAAAAATTGATATTAGCCCCAGACACTCGTTTGCTCTTTTTTTATCCCTTTGGGAGAAATATCTTTCTCTTAATTAACACCATTAGTGTCACTAAATTTGGGATTGTGGTTCTGTTTTTCTTTAATTTATATTCAAAGTACAAAAAAGCTATGACAACACTTTCTCAAGGGACTCCAATTAAAACTCTAAATTGTTCCGAGTCTTTCTTGCAAAAGTTTTTACTTTAAGATAGGTTAAAAAGCTTTCAAATAGGCTTAGGTGTGGTTCACATTCAACATCGGCCCTTAAAATTTAACCACAATTTATTTCAAAAGATTGTTTTTTTTTTGTAATTTCAAATATTTTTAGAAAAGATTAGCAGCCTAAGTTTATTTTATGAGGGTATTTTTAATGATAATAAAGATAAGTCCGCAATTATATAAGCTTGCATTTTAAAGGTATAGTGTCTCATGCTTAAGATTTTTTTAAACAAAGTATTACAATAAAGGAATAAAAACAAGCAGCAATGATGACACAAGTAAAATTAAAAATAAACTTAAATATTATGCAGCTAGAGAATGTTGATGAATATTTAAAATTGTTTAATTATCTATTTATATGTATATATATAAAGGGTGTTTTTTATAGACTTATAAAGAGTGATTTTTTTGCTATTATCTTTTTGGCAACACTAGTTTTGACAGCTCACGCACGTTTTGTATCTTGTGTCACTGTCAAACATCTTCAGTTTGGTCTATAATTTAATCATGAATCGTCTTACAAACGAACAAGGCTTGCAAATTATTGAATTTTATTACCAAAATGCGTGCTCTGTTAAGAAAGTTCATCGCGCGCTTCTTCCATTTTATGGTCAGTTTAATCGACCTACTGAGGCTTCTATTCGGGCTATTGTAACAAAATTTCGCACCAAATTTACATTGTTGGACATTAAACCACCAACACGCTTACGTAGAGTGCGAACTGAAGAAAATATCGCAGCCGTATCGGCCAGTGTTGGTGATGACCGTGAATTATCGATTCGGCGCCGTTCGCAGCAATTGGGCCTCTGTTACTCCACTACGTGGAAAATTTTGCGGAAGGATTTGGGTGTGAAGCCTTATAAGATACAACTGGTGCAAGAATTGAAGCCAAACGACCTACCACAACGCCAAATTTTTGGTGAATGGGCTCTTGAAAAGTTAGATGAAGATCCACTTTTTTATCGAAGAATTGTGTACAGCGACGAGGCTCATTTCTGGTTGAATGGATACGTGAACAAGCAAAACTGCCGTATTTGGAGTGAAGAGCAGCCAGAAGCATTGCAAGAGCTACCAATGCATCCACAAAAAACAACCGTTTGGTGCGGATTATGGGCTGGCGGCATCATTGGGCCGTATTTCTTCAAAGATGATGCGTTACTGTGAATGGTGAGCGCTACCGTGCGATGATAACAAACTTTTTTTTGCCCAAAATGGAAGAGCTTGACTTGCATGACATGTGGTTTCAACAAGACGGTGCCACATGCCACACAGCACGCGAAACAATGGACCAATTGAGAGGCGAGTTCGGTGAACAGTTTATTTCACGCTTGGGACCAGTCAATTGGCCGCCCAGATCGTGCGATTTAACGCCTCTAGACTATTTTTTGTGGGGCTATGTTAAGGCTAATGTCTATAGGGACAAGCCCGCTTCGATTGACGCACTGGAAGCCAACATTGCCAACATTATTCGTGAGATACCGGCCGAAATGTTGGAAAGAGTATGCCAAAATTGGACTAAGCGGATGGACCATTTGAGGCGCAGCCGCGGCCAACATTTGCATGAAATAATCTTCAAACATTAAATTATATCGACCCAACTATCGATCCAAATAAATATTTCATGCATTTTTCTGAATTTTATGTTCTTATAAAATCACCTTCTTATAAAATCACCTTTTAGAACTTTAAGTTGGCATTACTGTTCAAGATGGCGACCGATTTAACAGCTGTCAAGTGATTTATTCTCAGTTTGGTTTGGCAATTCATCATGAATAGACTCACGCCTGAACAACGCTTGCAAATAGGCACAAAACGAGACTGCAGTTGTTCATAAGCGAATTTTGTTTAGCGATGAAGCGCACTTCTGGTTGAATGGCTACGTCACCAAACAAAAATGCCGCATTTGGAGTAAAGCTAATCCTCAAGTGTATGTCGAAACACCGTTACATCCAGAAAAACTGACTGTTTGGTGCGCTTTATGGGCTGGTGGAAACATTGGTCCGTACTTCTTCAAAAACGATGATGGCCAGAACGTTACAGTCAGTGGTGATCGGTATAGAGCCATGATTACTAACTTTTTCATTACTGAAATGAACAACCATGATGTCCAGGAGCTGTGGTTCCAACAAGACGGCACAACATGTCACACAGCTCGTGCCACAATCGATTTATTGAAAGACACGTTTGGTGACCGCCTAATTTCACGTTTTGGACCTGTGAATTGGCCTCCAAGATCTTGTGATTTAACACCGCTAGACTACTTTCTGTGGGGCTATGTAAAGTCATTGGTCTATGCGGATAAGCCACAAACGTTTGATCATTTGGAAGACAACATTCGCCGTGTTATTGCCGACATTCGGCCACAAATGTTGGAAAAAGTCATCGAAAATTGGACGTCCAGATTGGACTACATCCGAGCCAGCCCTGGCGGCCATATTCCAGAAATCGTAATGCCACAAGATTATCTTTCGGATAAATAAAATTCATGTCAATCGAATAATCCATCGTAGTTTTATTGCAATATAAAGTTCTATACAAACACCCTTTATATGTACGAGTACATAAGAACATATATTAATGCAAAGTGACAGTGAAGGTAAAATTAATCAATCATAACTAGTTTTTAGTTTCACACTACAAAATAAATGAAAATGGTTTCAAGTTGAAAGAACATTAAGCTTCATTATAAATATATTCAAATAAAAAAATTATATTAAATTGTATGCAGGAAGAAAATATACAACAAAATAAATTATTTTAAATCAAAAAGTTGAAGAAAAGTTAATCTTTTTTGGGGTGCTTAATCCCAATTATATCGGTTTGTTATATGAATAATTTTCCATGATATTCTCATGTAAAATCAAAAAATTTACGAATATTTTAAATTTGCACTTTCACAGTAATGTTTTGCAAAAAACACTGAATATTATTGAACGTGGTTTCTGTTTTTTTACTTTTTGAAATTTTATTCTGAAAAAAATATTTTACTAATTTTTCCCCTTCGTTGTCCCTTGCACATTCTCAAAGATAACACTGATGATTTTGCCACATCTTTCATTTGGTCGACATACTTATGTGTGTTGCTTGAATGTAAATTAAGCCAGTAGATTCCAAAAATATCACCAAGAAATTGCCGAAGCACGCGGCATGTGCTGTTGGACGCTTTATTCGACCAAGATTATTTAACAATACAGCGTAGGTGATTGACAACCAATGCGATAACTGTTAAAGCAGGGAAAGCTTAACCGGAAATCCCATGACAAGAGTCAATTAAACAATTGAAATTTTTAAGTTTGACGATTTAATTTTTATGCTTTTGTACCTTACAAGTCTCCTCTTCTTTATATTCTCAAAAATTTAATTTCCATATTTACATAAATACGGAACTCTAGTTCAAAAAAATCTTATCTTTTTATTTTTTCTCTCCTTGCCTAGAATTTTTTATTTATTTTCATATGAAAATATAATTGCGTAGTTTTGCGCTGCAACGAAAATACTTTTAAACTTTGTTGTCCAGAAGCAACATACCTAGCAACCTAGCGTTAACATAACTCAATACACTTACACTTTTTCGCTAACAGACTCACGTTTTCCAAAATGCTTTTAGTTTTGAAAAGGGCAAAGCGTGTTCTGGAAATCTCGCGTTTTGCTTACGTTTTTTCATAGAATGAGAATGGGAAAACGACAGCTTATAAGTAAACAATTGAAAAAATCAAAGTAAATTTTCAAAGTCTTATTTTTTATGAAAAGACAAATTTTCTTTACAATTTTGGTTGAAATAAAAAGAAAATATATTTAATTTGAATTGTGCAAAATTTTTTTTCTTTAACTCTTAGTTTGTGCAAAATTTGCTTCAGTGTATGCTTGCAGTTTGAAAACGCCAAAATTAATCGCTTAGCGTTTTGTAGAATACCTATTTTGCGATTTCAAATCGTAATCGCCAAAGTGGAGAGTATGCGTTTTTCAGAGTTGAGTTAAATAGGCTTATTTATAGAAAGATTTTTAGCTCTCTATTTTTAATTAATTCCAGAATTGTGTTAGGCTTTTCTGGAATTTAGCACAAATAAATATTAATATTTTTTTATTTTTTTTTAAATATTTCTTTCTTTATGAACAATAACATTATTTAAAAAAATGCATAAATTGTTTAAAAACAAAATACAAGAAAACCACATTCCACTTATTTTGGAAGTAAACTAGTTTTTAGAAGAGTGAATTCAACTGGTGGTTAAAAACGACTTTATTTTATTAAAACCAAATTTATGCATTCACTCATAAATTATAAGTTATACCCGTCGTATTGTGTTCACCTCAAACTTTTCTGCTTAAAATGTAGTATGAAATACATTTTCAATTCAGAAGAAGAAAAAACTTCTCATTTAATATAAAAAATACTGTAAAACAGATAAAAACGACAGTAGAATCTATTGACACAAATTCCAAACACAAACACAAAAAAAAAAAATATACAAGAAACATGATGTTAATTATTTTGTAGAAATGCAAACAAAGGAATAAAAAAGACGAAACGGAAAAAATGCCACAAATTAAAAATTTCGAAATTAAAAAAAATTAATTACAAGCACAGATACTCATATGTTGTTATAAATAAATTAGGTTAGTGTAGAATAAATAAATGTAAAAAAAAAACAATTAAAATATGGTAACGAACTGCTAAACTACGTAAATAACGCAATAGCCTACTGATTACTACCGCACAAGTCACATTTTTTCATGTTTGCTGCTTATAGCCTTTAAATTTCAGCTACATCTATCAAGTTTTTTTATACAAAAATATGACATGCATTTAAGCGTACATATTTGGGCAGCTAATTTTTTTAAAAGTAATTATTGCAAACGACAATTTACACAAACACATTTTACTATAAATTTTTTTTTGCCAAGTATATGTATGTACATATAAACTTGTTTTCATGGGCTTGCGTATTCTGAATGTTAATTAGTCAATTCTTTAAGGAATTAATACATATAAAACAAAAACAATTAAATTTGGAAAGAAAATTAAACCAGCCGAACTTTATTTTAAAAAACTTTGAACCGGGACATCTGCATTTGAGAGGCATTTGTAACATGTTTGATTAACAATAGATCTAGATGTAACATATTATTACATTTAAAAATATGTAGCATTTTTGGAAGGAAACACTTTTATGATTATAATCATTGCAGCCATGAATCTAATCATACAATGCCGCAAATTTATTTATATATTTTGATAGGGAACTCGATTTAAAAACAAGCTAAATTCAGCTGTGCCGAGTCTTATGTTCAATGTTATAGCCAAACATTCACACTTTAATTTTTGCACATTATTCTAAATATTCAAAATAAAAAAAATATATTTAAAAAAGATTTTTAATAAAACTGATTAAAAAAGTTTTCTTTGAATACTTAAAAAAAAATAATTAATTTCAGTTAAAGAAATCCAAATTAACGACTTTCAGGATAAAATACATTCTGGGATCCTTATTTTAAAACCAATAAAATGGCTATATATACTCAATTTTTATATACATAAAAAAAGCAATTCTAAGACATTTTACAGGAAAATAACAATTTTTAAAATATTGTCCATAAATTTTTTTAGATGATTAAATGGGTTCATTTCGTATAAACTGCACTCTTATATTCAAAATAAATTTAATTAAATTTAAAATGTTAATAAACATTTTTTTAAACCAAACATATTAATAGGCTGTTCAGACATACACGTTAATTCAGCAATTAAGCATTTTATGCAATTATCGCCTTTATTGAGCTCAATTTACCATACAAATTTCCATTAAATAATTGCGCAATTCAAAATTGATTGCACATTAATGAAGTCAAAATCCAAATGCAACTCTTTGTTGTGCCCTTAAATATCAACTCAAAAATGAGAAAAGTTGATATTTTCAGTATTAAAAAAAGAAAACGTAAATAAATTTAAAAATAAATGTCATAAAAAAGAAATGCCAGCCGGTAAAATTTTATAAAATTGTTATTGAAAATAATTTTTAAATAACTAATTTCTTTTAATCACTAGCTTCCCTTAAAAATATTTTTTTTTTATTTGACTTTTCATTTTTTATTTTATAAATACTCAAACAAATTAAAAAAAAAAAAAAAACTGTCAATATTTTCAGTTGTCAAATGCTTAATTACGTAAACTTAATTGAATATGTGTGAACACCCAAATCAGTCACACAATTTAAAACTTAATTGACTTCATAAACTTTTATGTCTGAACAGGGTATAATAAAGAATTTCAAATTAACGGCAAAAGTCAAAAATCATCTTTTCATAAATCTTGTATTCGTAATTCTATTGCACACAGGACATTTAAAAGACACACATACAAATACACGTTTGTGTACGACCGACTGACTGGGTTCGTTGTTGTCTGCACATGCACAGCTTAAAAATTTTCATAAAAAATTAAAGAAAATCTAGAATTTCTGTTGAATTTTATTATTTTTCTCGGCCATTTGTACTGATTTCTTTGATTTTTTGCTTTGTAATTTAGACAAATTATGCAAAAAAAGAAATAAAGCAGAAATAACGAAAATCTAAAATTTTGGTTGTATATTTGAATTTTTTCGGCCAATTGTTAACCGATTGCTTTTCATTACAGCACAGATATTATGACTATCATTACTGATAAAACTCCATACCACCACGTTTGTTTGCATGTTATGTTTTTAATACAAAATGCACAAAAAAGAAACTAAAAAAATGTAGTATATATATATACTATAGTGTGTAGTATATATATATATATACAGCACAGCCTCTATAATCCGGACACTCGATAGTCCGGACTATCCAGTAATCCGAACAAGTCAATGTTTCCGACAGCTTAGATATTTTACCTCAGTAGTCTGGACAAGCGTTTTTTTTTTCTTAGTATGCAATAGTTTTTCATTATTTTGCTTTTAGGCGTATGTATGAACAAGACTAAAACAATACGAAAATAATTTCAGTTCACTGAAATGTGCGTGAAGCTAAGACGTAGGCATGGCACCTGCAAATAAACGACAGTTGACCTCGGCAGAAAAATTTATAATTTTAGACACAATTCATACCGGAAAATTTATCAGACAAGTACACGCAAAGAAAAAAGATGGATGAATATGGTCACCTCAAACATAGTGTGTTCTTCACAAAAATATTATTATTAATTTGAAACATCTAAACATTATTCTGATCACGATAAACATGTTTCTAGTTATTTTAAACCACATTATGTTTAGTGTCTTAGATCAACCATATAATTATCATATTATGTTTAATAAAATTTTACTTGAAATCATAAATATGTTCATAGCAAACATAATAATGATAAAAATATGGTTGAATGTAAATTGTTTTCTATTTTGTCTCTTCCGCAACCATGTAAATAAAGTGAGTATAAAAGAAAAACTTAATCGTTCAAACTCAACTGAGCTTTGTGGCTGAAGTGGTTGAGTGGCGAGTTAATGCTTCTTAACTAAGTGTTCGCAAGTTCGAGCCCTGGTAGAGTCAACTAAAATTTAAAAAATAAATTTAAACTCGATGTATTATGTAATATATAAATAATAATAATGTAAATAAATACAAATTGATAGAAAAGAAAAATCAATGGAATAAAAAAAACTTTATTTATACAAAAAATTAAAATTTTTTTAAAAATCATATTAAAATATGTATGCATTAAAAAAAATTTCTTGCCTTGACCGGGGGTTGAACCGCAACATCTGCAGTTGAAAGCTATTTTTAATATCTTTGATTTAAAAATATATATGGTTAGAAGCAATCATAAATCTAACCATACTATGTTTCCACCAGAATATGGTTGCCTCAACCATATTTTTTCTTTGCGTGTAGCTGAATAAATAAATACGATTTCAATTTCTCTAATAAAACCAAAATTTTGAAGACCTTGATAGTTATATGGAGGAATCTGAGAATGTTGAAAACAAAGTTTCAAATAGAAAAGCAATTTATGGGCCGAATAAAGAAAAGTGACAGAAAAATAAATTTGACTTTTAAAAAGAATTAAAAAATAGAGCAAATAAATTGCATAACGATATGTGTATTCCAACAAAAGTAAGTTCTAATTTTACACAGTGAATATTTTTAAATGAAAAGTCTTGGTAGGATATTTTTTTTTTGTTTTTTAACTGCATTTTTCGGCAATTGAAAATATTGGCCCATAATCATAGTCAAACAATAAAGGCGGTTTTTTTAAAAACAACCTAAAAATTGAAAGCTGTTGCTAAAAATGTTAATATTATATACAAAACAAAAGTAGGTTTTAAGTTGAATCAACTTTAACAGGGTATCACCAATATTTCAACCGACATTATGCAGCAAAATATAAAAAAGTGACATTAAAAATAAAATAAAACTGAAAAGTAATTTAAATTTTTTTATAAATCGTTGTTTGTATATTTTAAATTTTTTTTACGATTTAAGTCCTCGAGAATTTCAAAATCTCTGTAGACGTTTTGCAATGCTAACATTTTTTAATTTTTTTTTATAATTTATTTGGAATTTTTACTTAATTTTATTTTTATTTATGACAGGATATTTTTTTGTTTTGTTTGTTTGATTTTCTGTTTCTAAATTATTTGAAAACAACTTCTGTATATTTTAAAGTTGAAGCCGACTTTTTCGCTAAAAATGCATTTTAACTTGTCTATAGTAGACCTAAAGTATGTATTAAAGAAAAACATACTTAAGTACTCTTAAAGTATACTTTTTTTCTGACTATGATTAAATTTTTAACTGTGGTCTGGATAAAGGGTAAAACTATATCTGTCCGGATTTACGAGGTTCTACTGTATATATATGTGATTCCTTTTATAAAATCTATATGACTGACACATTATGAAGAATATATATAAAGGGTGTTTTTTATAGACGTATAGAACTTTAAATTGCAATAAAACAACGATGGATTATTCGATTGACATGAATTTTATTTATCCGAAAGATAATCTTGTGGCATTACATATTAAATATGATTTCTAGCATGGCCGCCATGGCTGGCTCGGATGTAGTCCAATCTGGACGTCCAATTTTCGATGACTTTTTCCAACATTTGTGGCCGTATATCGGCAATAACATGGCGAATGTTGTCTTCCAAATGGTCAAGCGTTTGTGGCTTATCCGCATAGACCAATGACTTTACATAGCCCCACAGAAAGTAGTCTAGCGATGTTAAATCACAAGATCTTGGAGGCCAATTCACAGGTCCAAAATGTGAAATTAGGCGGTCACCAAACGTGTCTTTCAATAAATCGATTGTGGCACGAGCTGTCTGACATGTTACGCCGTCTTGTTGGAACCACAGCTCCTGGACATGATGGTTGTTCAATTCAGGAATGAAAAAGTTAGTAATTATGGCTCTATACCGATCACCATTGACTGTAACGTTCTGGCCATCATCGTTTTTGAAGAAGTACGGACCAATGATTCCACAAGCCCATAAAGCGCACCAAACAGTCAGTTTTTTTTTGGATGTAACGGTGTTTCGACATACACTTGAGGATTAGCTTCACTCCAAATGCGGCAGTTTTGTTTGTTGACGTAGCCATTCAACCAGAAGTGCGCTTCATCGCTAAACAAAATTTGCTTATAAAAATCGGTAACAACGGCAATCTCGTTCGAAATAAAATTGCACTATTTGCAAGCGTTGTTCAGGCGTGAGTCTATTCATGATGAAATGCCAAGCCAAACTGAGAATAAATCACTTGACAGCTGTTAAATCGGTCGCCATCTGGAACAGTAATGCCAACTTAAAGTTCTATACGTCTATAAAAAAACACCCTTTACTTCATAGAATACGGTATCGATTTTACAAAAGGAATGTGTCGTTCATTGTAACAGTGTATTATCTCCTTGTAATTAAATTTAGAGAAAACGAGCCTTTTGAAAATCATTGTGTAGGGAAAAAAACAATTATTTTTTTCAATGTTTCTTTATTATTTCTTGTTCAATACAATAATAATCAACTTAAACAAATTTAATAAACGAACTTAAAGCTTTTCAGTCATATGTAATTTCGTCATCAGATGAACGTTCCTCGCCATTACGTGTATTGAACGAGTTGGTATATCTGTGGGAAGATTTTTGTAATAAGGGTGGTAAACCGGTGTGTATGTAGGGTAGAAGGTCAAGCATATCTTTCTCTTTTGGGTTAGTGAATAGAGTGGGTCTTGTTGAATATTGTACAAGTGACCATGTCGTCCTTGCTTTTTTTACATAAATCCACTTTGTAAAAGCATGTGTCTGGATTTAATGTTTCTTTAAATTTAAATTCTAAAGAACGATTTTTTTCAAATCTAAGCCATCTAATATTCAACCAGTTGAAGTAATAACCGCAGGTGGTTTTCTTCTATCTGTAATAAAAGCTTCCAAGGCAGCGGTACTTAAAACGTTGTCAGTTTTCATTTCTTTGCGTTTGGCTGTTTTTATAATTTCAACCCATTTGTTATAAATTTGATGATGACGGTAACCAGCACTTTCAATTATTCTGAATTCCCCGTCATTGGGAAGATAAAAATGTCCCGATACCAGAAACTTGTGATCTATGGTGGCAATACTAGTCTCAGGATCTTGTACAAGCTTCAAAAGAGAAAGGGTTATCTTTATATTACGATTTGCTTAACAAGACATGCTGATATGCGTACTTACTTCACTCTAATGCTGAGTACACACTTAGAAACATGTTCCGGAAACATGATATGTTTCGTTCCGTAGTGTGTAGTCCTGTTTATAGTTTATTTTCGTATTCCCTTCGAAGTTTCCAAAATATCAAATTTTTTTTATATTTTCTGGTTGCATTGATATTGGTTCCATAGTCTGTATCGTTGTTTCCTGTTTTTACTTGTTTAGTTCACCTAAAACAAGCAAGCTGTAAACATGTAGGATTTGTTAAGAAAAAGAAAAATGGCGATTGAAAGAAATGAGAGTTGGGTAAATTTTATTAATTTATATAAACATTTACCAGAATTATGGAATGTGAAAAGTGACAATTACAAAAATAAAAGTATGTATTTTTTCAAATGTGTTTCACCCGTGATGTTCATGCTATAATACAAAATACAGAACAGATGTTGCATTTGTGGTTTACTTGTTGGTTCCAGTGTGTGTATCAAACAATGGAACATGAGCGAAGAACGTGTTCCGTAAACATGTTTACAAGTGTGTACTCAGCATTACACTGACATGTGACTTACTTCACTCTTATAATGAACATATTCACTGTTTCTACAAAAGATATGACTTAATGTGATACTATTCTACAAAAATATGTATTTATTAAAAATATGGTGTTACACCACTTTCACAATAAACGACACATATATCCTTCTTACTTACAGGTAAGGGTATAAGCCGAAATCGAAAAATTAAAACAGCACATAACTTAAAAATTAGTGATGTTTCTGTAACATAAACGATCAATCCATCTTGAAAATTCATATTATAAGCAATTAATTTTGTTTTATACATTTCATTCATAATTTCTAGATGAGCACACAAATTTCTTTTCCTTAAAAAACCAACAGCCTATAATGTATGTTCCAAGCTATATCTGTTTTAAATATGAATTACTACTGGATTTTCTTTGGAAAACTTAATACTATTGAAAATGTTATAAAATATTTTCTAACAAATAGAATGGAAAAATAATTTTTTTAAATTCATTTTCATCAACAAATTTTTTTAAATGCCTTTAAGCCAGTTCATTAACTTCGCCTCCATAAAAATGTACGATGTGTACCAGTGTGTATTTGGTTCATGTATATAATACTTAAATTTTTAAGCCAACTCACTTTTCACCATTTTCAGTTGTTGCAAAAAAATTTTTGTTTTTGTTTTTTTTTTCTTACTTTTGCAGATATTGCAAAGATTTGTTATAAATTAAATCGTAGAGAAGAAAAAGCGAAAGAATAATTTAAATATATTTTGAACAAGTTAACGTCAAGCACGAATGCATGAATTTGCATCTAATTCAGCTTGAAGAAAAAATTAGCAATTTTATTATTTTTTTTAAAAAAAGTAACATACTCGTACATACTTTACGTTTCATTATTGAATCATAAAAAAAAAAAAACTAAGTTTAAGGTACGGTCATATTAGGCAAATATTTGCTACAAGCGTGCTTGCTCTTTTTAGTAGAAAATAATGAAACTTTTATTTTGTGGTCACATTACACACATTTATTTACGCAATTTTATTTGTTCGAACATCGTCAAATAGAATCGAATAGACATAGGGGAAAACATGTTTATCATGCGGTCACACTTAAAATAATCACCCTTATTGTGTTTGGCGTAGTAGAAAAACGACAACTGTCGTAGTTGCTGTCGAATTTACAATCTTATGGTACCGTGTAATATTTTCGACAAGCAAAATTTTGTAAATGAATTATATTGTAAAAGATTGTGATAAATAAAATTATTATGAAACACCCGGTTAAATATCTGTCAAAACATTCATAAATAACAAAAGAAAATTTCAAAAAATTCTCCGTGCAATAATTGTTTATTAATTTTTTGTGAAATGTTGAGCGTAGCTTTTTATTCTTCCTCTGACGATGACGAGACAATCAGCAAACAGGAAATAAATGCCATAAAGAAGGAGTTAAGACAACAAGCGGATATATTTAAACTCCCTACCAAAAAGTTAGTTAAAAATAATAAATAAAATATTTTAAGTATAATTATGTTAATATATATTTCTTTTTAGATTTATTAGTTATTTTAGAATTAATAAAGATGCTTTCAAACACGTTTTAAACAAAATTTCACGCATATCTAATAAATTAATTGCTGCTTCTTCTATAGCTGAAAAAAATAGCTTTTTAAACGTGCCTCCAACTGTAGCATAGCTTTCAGCTTTATTATGTGCTATTTTTTTTTTTCAATTTAAATTTAAAGTCAGCCCACACTTTCATCCAGCCCTCCCCAGAACGCGATGGCGGACCAATACAATTTATGTCATCCGAAATGGTGTTCCACTCTTCCTTAACATTTACCTTTTGTAAACTTTTCTGGAAGCCGTTTGCCAAATAAAGTTTCTGTTCCATTATTTCAACTAGCCTCGCAAAATTGACCAGTGCTGTGACTCTGTATGTACATTTGTATACATAAATACATACCTATGTATGTATGTACGAATAAAATCAAGTTTTAATTATATTAATTATACTTTTTTCATTACTTACATTTTGTTTCCTTCCATTTAATTATTTTAAACAAATTTGAATAACGTCGTGATCAAATATCTTAACGAGAGTTTTATACACTTTTGACAGACGAATACACCAAACACGGTACCGTTTTAGCGGCGTCTTTTGTAATAGTTTTCAAAAGTGTCATACTCATTGGCGTTTTCTCCAATCGCGGTACCATTTTCAAAACCCGCCTAGTTTTCGCCGCAAAAGCGCCAAACACAATAAGGGTGAATATGTGCTTCAAATAAATATTTGATCAAACTGTCGAAATAATAAAATTAATTTTAATAAGCTGTCAAGAAAAATACAAGTTATTTTTATACTAATTTTAATCAGAATGGAAGATTACGAAAATTTTCTACTTCTATTCTGCGGAGCAGCGGCAATGGTTCTTCTACCAGCGAAATAAGTTTAAAAATATCTTTTTCCAGCCATACTCTTTGCACCTTTAGCTTTGTTCGTGTTTTTTTTTTTTTTTTGTAAGCACATCTTCTGTTTGATTTTCGATATCCTATAAAATTTAAATAAGCATGTAAATATTAATTATTTTTAAAACAAAATAATAAAACATTTTACCTATCTTTCTGAGTATAATCCCAAACAGTCAAATAATAGCCCGAAGATAAATTATATTGAAAAAATTTCATCAGCGGCAAAGCTTTTATTTGTTTAAAATTGATGCTTTTAGCTGCTTGTTATTTTTCATATGTAAGTGTAGTCAACTAAAACAGCTAATATGAAAAACGGAGTTTACGGCAGACTTAAAGTTAAAAATATGAAAGCGAAGTCCACTTGAACTCCACCAAACTTATATTAAGCACAATATAGCTGAAGACTTTCATTATGATGCTCAAATTTTTAAAATAAATTCGCGTAATAGAATAGAACTTTAAAAGATTAAAGTAATAGTATGCGAAATATATTTTTGATATATCATAAGAATAATAATGAGAATCTTAAGTCTATTACATTATCACCAGATATTAATAATTTAAACTCCAACAAATATTTCATTTATTACCAAAATGTTAGCGGCATGCGAGCAAAATCTATAGACAAAATCTATAGAAGCTGATGGAAATCAAGGCGAATTCATAGAAGGTGGGCGCAATATGTATTTTGTTAGTGTAAAATATCTAACGAACACAAGCAAGGCGAATTCTTAGAAGGCGAATTCATACAAGGTGAACTTACCATGTATTTTGTTAGTGTAAAAAGTAAAGGGTGTTTTTTATAGACGTATAGAACTTTAAATTGCAATAAAACAACGATGGATTATTCGATTGACATGAATTTTATTTATCCGAAAGATAATCTTGTGGCATTACATTTTAAATATGATTTCTGGCATATAACCGCCACGGCTGGCTCGGATGTAGTCCAATCTGGACGTAAAATTTTCGATGACTTTTTCCAACATTTGTGGCCGTATATCGGCAAAAACACGGCGAATGTTGTCTTCGAAATGATCAAGCGTTTGTGGCTTATCCGCATAGAAAGTAGTCTAGCGGTGTTAAATCACAAGATCTTGGAGGTCAATTCACAGGTCCAAAACGTGAAATTAGGCGATCACCAAACGTGTCTTTTAATAAATCGATTGTGGCACGAGCTGTGTGACATGTTGCGCCATCTTGTTGGAACCACAGCTCCTGGACATCATGGAATGAAAAAGTTAGTAATCATGGCTCTATACCGATCACCATTGACTGTAACGTTCATGCCATCATCTTTTTTGAAGAAGTACGGACCAATGATTCCACCAGCCGATAAAGCGCACCAAACAGTCAGTTTTTCTGGATGTAACGGTGTTTCGACATACACTTGAGGATTAGCTTCACTCTAAATGCGGCAGTTTTGTTTGTTGACGTAGCCATTCAACCAGAAGTGCGCTTCATCGCTAAACAAAATTCGCTTATGAAAATCGGGAACAACGGCAATCTGGTTTTGGGCCCATTCGACGAATCTACGCCTTACTTGATTATCGTTTGGCTTCAATTCTTGCACGAATTGGATTTTGTACGCACGCAAACCAAGATTTTTTCGCAAAATCTTCCATAAAGTGGATGGACACAGATCCAATTCCTGTGCTCGATGGCGGATGGACTCATTCGGGTCTTCCTCAATGCTACGCTCTACAGCAGCAATAGCTTCTTCTGCACGCACCGTACGGCGTCTCTGGGGATGCGAGTTATCAATAAGAGTAAACGTGGTGCGAAAACGTACCATGGTTAATAGAAGTAACTGCTCTGATGGACGATTTTGTCAGTTTTTCGTACATTTGTTGAAAACAAAAATATACGAAAATTTGTTTTTGTTTTCAATACAAATGTACGAACGAAGCATGTATGTATATATACAATATACAATAAGTAACTTATAGTATTTGCCATAACATCTATTTTATTTGTTTAAGCAAATGGAAAAAATAGGAATGTGTTACTTTAATTTTCTCTATACTCACTCACATTCAATTTAGCAAAGATAATAACAATACAAACTCATACTATAAACGCTACAAAACTCACTAATACGCACTGAAAGCAGAAAAACACAGAACCTGGTGCATTTGAGTGAAACTGTGCACGTCTTTAGTCTGTTTCGTAATGCTATTCATCAAGGTACTATTAAAAACCACACACACACTTTTTTAGGTTTCGTGTTTGTGTGAACAAGCATTATAGACATGTCAATTAAAAATTTCCATAACAAATAAAGCAAAGCAAAAATTTTTTTAAATCTGAAATATTGGCTGTATTTTTGATATATCTTTTCTATTTGCTGCTGTTTATCATTACGTGTGTAACGATTTGTGAAGGGTACAAAAACACTCTTGCAACAGCTGCTATTTCTATTGTTTTATCTTACAAAAACTTTGCAAGAACAAATAATTGCTTGTCGAAAAACGAAGCTAATATTTGCCCTCTAGTTGTCACATGACCAGGACCACACACAGCAAGTTTAGTTGGGCAATTCTTTCTCAATTTTCTTTTAAAATTGCCGCTGTGTCTACACACAGCAATTTTGTTTCGGCAATTTTAGCATTCTTATTCAGGTATTCATTCCGCCTCAAGCTACCTGTCTTCTTTTTTTACATCTTTATAAAACATACGAAGAGAGAACAAAAAGAAATTGTCGAGTACAAGCAAGTTTGTACCCCTTTCCATTACTCTTTCCTCTCTCTCCTACAAAATCAAGAATTGCCCAACTAAACTTGCGGTGTGTGGTCCTGGTCCATAGGAAGCATTTTTGTTTCAGACAAATAATTTTATTTGCTCAAATTCAGCTGCTTTTCTGTTTGGTGCTAAGAAAAATTTTGTGGTCAGGTTGCAGAAAGCATATGTTTACCGTTTTTCGGCAAATGTTTGTCTAATGCGCGTATAAAAAACTTCTGGTAAAACAAAATTAGTTAAAACAACACATTAAACATATAAAATAGTTAATACCAACAAATGAAAAGGTAAGCAAAAAATACCATATGTAATTTCCAACCCTCTTATACAAAAACAAATTAAATTCGACTGTGCCGAGTCTTACATACAATTGAAGGTGCTAGCCAAATATTTTTTTTTTTCGCTTTCCACATTCTTCTTAATTGTTAAGAAAAAAATTATTAAGGGTGGTTAGATTTTAAGGGCCGATATTGATTTTGAATAAAACACAAATTATTTAGGATATTATTGTCATATCTTTAGATGGTTCAAATTGAGTTAGTCTGAAATTGAGAAATGTCAAATGAAATGCAGAAAAAACTTTGACGTTTAGGTGTGGTTAACATTCAACATCGACCCTTAAAATTGAAATGGCTAGTTTATTGGAGCGAAATATTGATATCTTTGTAGAATTTCAACAATAGAGTTGCTTGCAGTTCCCCAAAGTTGAATGCCAGGTAACTTTATACAAAATAATTTTCACAAAATTTAATCTTAAGCACAAAGCTTGATTCCAAAATTATGGTGGTGTGCAAAATGCATTATTTTCCATGATATTCTCATGGAAAATTTTAAAAAATTGTTTACTAAGTACAATAAGCACTAATAATAATTTTGGTTTCCAATTTTAACTGAGAATTACGAATTTATAACCAATGTAAACGGTTTGTCTTAATTTTAAGTTGTTCCTTTTTAGCTTTAACATGGTTTTTATATGTTAATCTTTTATCAATGTGAAGACCAATATATTTCAGACATTCTTTCTGAGTAATCTGATTAGTATTAATGATTAAATGTGGACATACTAATTTACATAATGTAAATAAAAAATGAACTGATTTTTCACTATTAATTTTAATATTCCACCTCTTTAACCCGTTTTCAATTTGTCTTAAAGCATTGTAATTAAAATAAGAAGCTTTTACAGAACTAGAGTCTGAAACCGCTATATCATCTGCATAAGTTGCAATTTAAACATTGTCAGGAATGGGCATGTCACATGTAAAAATTAATTACAAACAGGGACAAGGACACTGAACCTGCTTAAACAAAGAACTATCTCTCACTTGAATATGATTTTAGTAAAAGGTAGAACGAAGTTGGTAGTATTTTTTTTTTTTAGTTTAGAGAAAAAAATGTGCCAAACTTTATCAAATGTTTGTTAAATATACAAAAAAACATTACAACAATATTTTTCCTTTCCTGAAGCTTCTCTATGTTACAATACCATGATGGTTCCTAAATCCACATTGATGTTCAGGTATTATGTTAAATTTATCTAAGGCTAGTAACAATTTAGCCTTAACGAGATTTAAAATTTTTTTTGTCTTATTTGGTTTAATATAGACTTGGGAATAATCGTTCATTTCACTGATCGTTCAGATTTTTCAAATCACCTAAATAACCTAAGTCATTTTAATCGTTTATCGTTCATTTCGGACACTGTGCGATGACTTTTGATTTTCGTTCATCGTTCCTTTCGTACACTGTAAAGCGACAACCTTATGATTTTCGTTAATTGTATTTTTTATACACCGTAATACCTTTATAATGATATGTTACTGCAACTGATTATTAAATTTAAGAGTGCCTGATTTTAAATTAACTAGTAATTTTTTGTTTAAGTCTGCAATAAAATTTTGCTACGTTTTAACTAAAACAAATTTTAGATATTTTAATCCTAAACAGGAAAAGTCAGTGAACGATGAACGAAATAATTTAAAAAAAATTGAAGCGTCGGAATCGGGCAATTTGTTGAATCGTTAATATGAGCTAGGTCTGACATGGACGCCTTAAGTTAAGTTAAAAATTAATGTAACAGATAAAATTGTTTCTTTAGATAAAGATCCAGCTGTTACTCCATCAATTTTATCATACGATTTAATTTATTTATCTCGTGCTGAACTGCATTAGGTGATATATGCTTTAAAGGCATGTAGAATCTAAAAATCATTCATATTTGTTTCACTGTCCAAATCATGTGGTTGAAATATATTCTGTAAGTGAGACGCAAAAGCTTCAGCTTTCCACTTATCTCTCCTGGATCAAATGACTTTTGGGTCCTTTATAGAAATATTTCTTTTAGCCAGCCATTTTAAATACTTCGTTGCTTTTCATACGTTGAATTCATCTTTTTTAGAATTACCCAAATTTTTTAAAAATATTTAATCTGCTCATGAGCACCTCTTACAGTTATAAAGGGTGTTTTTTATAGACGTAGTAAGTTAGCAATACTGTTCAAGATGGCGACCGATTTAACAGCTGTCAAGTGATTTATTCTCAGTTTGGTTTGGCAATTCACGCCTGAACAATGCTTGCAAATAGTGTAATTTTATTTCGGAAGAGATTGCCGTTGTTTAAGGCTTGGACTTGTGAATTGACCTCCTAGATCTTAACACCACTAGACTACTTTCTGTGGGGCTATGTAAAGTCATTGGTCTATGCGGATAAGCCACAAACGTTTGATCATTTGGAAGACAACATTTGCCGTGTTATTGCCGACATTCGGCCACAAATGTTGGAAAAAGTCATCGAAAATTGGACGTCCAGATTGGACTACATCCGAGCCAGCCGTGGCGGTTATATGCCAGAAATCATATTTAAAATGTAATGCCACAAGATTATTTTTCGGATAAATAAAATTCATGTCAATCGAATAATCCATCGTTGTTTTATTGCAATTTAAAGTTCTATACGTCTATAAAAAACACCCTTTAGTTTTAAGATCCATTTTAAGAAGAAATTAGGTTATGTATAAAAGTTTAAGTATTGTTAAATTGAAAGAGTGTAACAAATTAATTTGAGTTTCTTTTATTTTTCATAATTAACAAAATAATCAGAAAATTATTATTGCTCTTATACAAAAATATTGACGTAGACTTCAAAGTAATAGTGCATTTACATTGAACCGAAATCTATTAGATTTGATATGACAACTCTTTTTAAATCTATACCGTTTACATTACATTCTTTTTGACATATATCAGAATTTCATTTTCGGAACAACAACAAACTGCACTAAATTTGGTATTAATATAATAAATAGCAGTTATCATTTTTTTGTGTATGTATTTCCATCTATTTTAAAATATTTTTTTTTATTTTAATGTGCTTAATTTAATTAAATTTTTTTTATATCTTTCATCCAAATGTCAAATTTGTTTGTGCAGTGTCGTATTTTTAGCGTAATAATAACAAAATCATAGTTATATGACTAAGTACACCAGGATTTTGACTAGATTTTGGAAAAATCTAGTAACAAACTAGATTTTGTTTTGTATGGAAAATCTAGTCAAATTGAACTAGATTTGGATCAAAATCTCGTATGAACTAGATTTGGCTTCAGTGGAAATTGCCTATAAAATTTATTAAAAAATTATAAGAAAAATTTTAATAACTTTGACTTTAAAATCTGCTCAAATTTCTGTTTTTAAAATTTTCTCGACTTGTCAAAAAAGACAGACATGGCTTATATATACTCCGTGAAACAACTTTCAAGCACCATCCCTGATTTCAAAAACTGTCAAGCACTGTTCTATCGCATATCAAGACAAATACTTCACTGACAAAATGTTTTGCACTGCAGTAAATATTAGAACCCCTAGAACATAGAACAACCGGAACACAAATACAAAATTGAACATTACAATAACGCAGTAGAACAAGCAACACGACAGCAGAACTTTATAGAACTTTGCTGTATTCATACGCCACATGCTTCGTTTTTCCAATGCAAACACGATGCCAGACAGTCGGTGGTATACAAGGTGGGCCAAAACAAGCCATCCGATGTTGTTTGTCTCTCATTTGTTCTCTAAATGAAAATGAAATGTGTGCCGTTGCTTCGTCCTGTTGGAACCTCATGTCCTCCAGTAATAATTCGTTCAATTGCGGCAGAAAACACTTGTTTAACATGGCCCTATAGCTCGCACCGCTCACTGTTGTCGTTTGAATAGCCCGATGACTCCTCCAGCGTGAACAGCGCACCATGCAGTCACTTTGAGCGGGTGTAATGGCTCCTCGTACATCACTCGTGGATTTTCGGTACCCCAGAAGCGATAGTTTTGCTTGTTCACGTACCCGCTGAGGTGAAAATGAGCCTCGTCGCTCATTATGATTTTGGTCGAAAAATCGTCCACTTCGATTATTCCGCGTTCATGGCTTGTTCACTTGTATTCTACATCTGTCTAGTTCACAAATGTCAAAGCAGATTTGACATTGGCCGCCATTTGCAAAAATAAGAGCATCTTCCAATAGGGTAATTTCTTATGGTCCACCTTGTACAAGCATGTGTATGTATGTGTATCCTTAAAAGGCAGCCTAAAGCAATATGTGTGGATGTATGTACATATCACTATATAGTAAATATAAAGCAAAGCCGCTTCCCATGTCTGTCCCTATGTCTGTATTTTGATGCAGTTTTTTTTAAAAGATAGAGTGATTCAAGAAGAAGGTTTATATGTATAATCTTGAAGGATTTAACGTCACAAATCCGCCCGGCAGGTAGAGCTATAGTCGGTATCTGGCTTATTTGCCTGCTACCTGTTTTTACCCGGTCTGGCACGGTTCTTTACTCTATGAGTACGATTTCATAGTGCCGTACTGCCGTACAAAACACAAGTGCTGCTAGAATTGTAAAAAGAAATTCAAAAAGTGTCAATGCTTCTTCTGTTGCGTCATTTTTGCACAGAACTTTTTGGTCTGCTGTAAAAAGGACAATAGAAACCGTTCTTTGTTCTAGTGTCCAGTAGTGTATCGTGTATTTCAAATGGGCTTGTGCAGCCCTTTAATAAATGTAACAATTTTGACAAGTCAAGAAAAAACTTGGAGCGCGTAGCTGCGTTCGTGATATCATCTTGTATGAATTCGCCTTGCTTACTCCTATATATATATACTCGTATACATATTGGACTGTGTAGTGACTAAATTTATTAAATTTTTATTTTGATTACATATACAGTATGTCAAAAATTGTTAAGTAGTTAAAATGGATAAAAACCACTCTTTTAATATTGTTGCCGAAATATATTTCTTTAATTGCAATTGGAAATTGGAATAACTACATAGTTTGTTTTACGATTTCTTTAAACAAATTAACAAAGTGTATGCTATAATGGGTTATTATATTAGCCCAAAATATAGTCAAAACCCATACCATTTGGTCTGCCCACTCTCTCCCATTTCCATATAAGCAAAAAAACAAATAAAAATTTAATCCAATTTAAGATTAATAAATATAAAAATAAACACCAAAGAAATTACACCATCTGACTGCTGAACACAAAACGCAAATTTGGTGCAAATAATTTATACGCTATTAATTAAAACGAAAAACAGACACTACCGACTTCTGATTTACAATGAAAAATTGTACAAAGATTTAGGCTTAACCGAGTCAGAAGGATATGACCAAGTGCTACATACAATATATGTGATGTTCCAGTACGATGTAACCAAAATACCTGAATCTATTAACCCGCAATATTTTAGCCACAAAAGCGCGTGTAACACGTTTCAAAATCAATTGGGATGACGCATCTTTACATGACTTGGCAAACAGCAACGTTTATGACGACGGACACGATATGAAATGTGGTGCTCAAGATCACAAATCTATGGATCCGCCAGATGATAATAGCTTAGCAATGTGTACAGCTGCCTCAAATGAAAATTCACTAGCCAGCTAGGTTTAATATGGCAATGATTTTTGTTCTATGTAGGTTTAGCTGAAAACTATTAGAACATCAATAAATTCACTTTACTGTAAAAATTTCAATCCCATGCAAGCATGCCTAAAATATAAACTTTTACTTTTTGTTATAAGTAGTTGATTGTTTGGATCACAGAAGCACGGTTAAAAATAAGAACTGTCGAATGAAACTCATCATATGTCGTCTGAACAAGTTTTACAATAGGGGTTCAGAGGGCGAAACCAACATTGAAACTCAACGTGTGAACATGGTATTAGTCATTGTTGGCTGTTTAAATTAAATAATTAATTTAACATTTTGACCGAATATTCTCACATGAGAAATATTGTTTTTTGTTTTTATCGAAACTGCATTTTAATTGTAGCTTGCTTAAATCAGCTATATCCCTAAAATTTGCAACAACAAAACAATAGGTAATTCGTGCATCAAATCTATCAATAAATGCAAGAAAAAAAAACTATTTTAAGTTATTGTCCACAGCAATTTGAAACGATTGTAGAATTCCTAATTTGTTTTTAATAAAATATTACAAACTGTTCTCAAGTAATGTTAATATTTATAAGTCCGGTTAATTATTCTATTAAGGAAATGTAACTTGTTGTATTTTTTAAATAATTTTTTTTTTACTTCATAACAATTTAATTGTGAAAAAAATATGTTTAATTGCAAGGACATAAACCATATAAAATGGAGCATCATAAGTCTAATGAAAAGTTGTCATTGTAGTTGCAAAAAGAAAATGATATCAAAGTATCTGGAATTTGATTCCTTTCTATGGCCGCAGATATTTTCTGCAAATAAGCCAAAAAGTGCTCTAAAAATATGGTTTTTATTAATATATTTTGTAAGCGTAAATTGATGTACTATCAATATTAAAAGTTTCTTTAACACATAAAATTTTTATTAAAATAAAAACATTTTCCAAAAAAATTTCAGTTGGTCATATTGGTTGTTGTAAAAATAAAAAAAACTATGTTACAGTAAATCTAAACAAAGACTATAGTATACTTACCTACTCATTAATATATAAAGCATAAAAATACAATAAAATAAAAAACAATTTAAAAAATTACTAATTTTTACTTTTGCAGCTTTAAGTTTTTTATCTCTGCTGAAATGCTGTTTTACTGCTTAGCTTTTGGTTAATATTTTTTTTATTTTGTTTTGCCGGTTAAAAGATTTTTTTATGTGTTGAAAGGTTTTTTCGTTTTTGCTTAGTGTTTTAAGTGTTTCAGCAGTTGAAATCAACAGGTACACCTGTAACTTGACTTACTTTATTTTGGTTGGTTGGGTGTAAGATTCAAAAGATACAAATGTACATACACATGCTGAAATATTTTGTTTGTAGCCGAATTATGAATATTTATTCGATTCTTTTTCTAACTTTACCTGAAAAAATTGATTTTTTAAATCTAAAATTTAAAAATACTTATTCCCTCCTAAATATTCTGTAGACGTTTTTATAAGAGTAAAGGAAAATTATAGCGCACGCTAATCTTATTCAATGTTCGGTAGTCTATACATTTACGATAGTCTCCATTCTTTTTTTAAAACGTAGCCAATGGCGATTCGCTCAGTCTGATAATCGATTATCCGTTTAAGCGTAGTACGTGCCATAACGGCTAACGTCCGAGGCGGAAAACAAAAGCGGCTCTCACTATTTAATCTAATTTTTATCTTAGTCATAAGGAATTATTTGGTCGTCACTATCTAAATATTTTTGCGTAATTATATTATTAATGGTCTTTGTCATAACTAAAACGTAATTTAATCTAGGGTTAATATTTACGTCGGATTCGTAATCCAAGTTAATAGGCATCAATTGACTTAGAGCATAGTCGAACGGCGGCATTTGTTTTAAGTTCAGTATGTCATCACCACTCTGCCAAGTATTAAACGTGCGGAGCCAGTTAACAAATTTATTAGCGCAAGAAATTTTAGTAATTCGTCAGCTTTAACATTTTTCAGAACCTCTTCAAGATTTTTAAACAATTCCATTACACCAAATGTGCAGTCTTCCTCGCTAAATTTTATGATAGCATGTTCGACGTCTTGGAAGTTCACTATGGGCTCGTGTTTTAGTATTGTTCTCCATTTCAGCTATAGTTTTGCATAATCGCAAAATTTCGTGGTGGTTTTGTAAAATTTCAATTTCATATCTAGTTTTTGAAGTTCGGTTTTGGTGCATTTCTCTGCAAAGGGGGTTAAATTTTCTTTACCCTGCAGTGCCTATGGTTCGGAAAATCTTTCGCGGATGCCTTTTCATACCCTGCGGTGTTATCATCGGCCTTAGATTTTTTATTAGCTTCGATTGAAAAAAAAAATTAGGATTTCCTGTCAATGAGGCTCTGTTCTAAGAAAAAATGTCTTGTAGTTGACGTCTGCTTAATTTGGCTTCCATATCGGTTGAAAAGTTGTAGCGCTGAATTAATAAATATATGCGTCTTAGCCACTAAGCAACCAGAGATGAAACTTTTGAGGTTAGAATTTTGAAAAACTCAGCATTTTATTTGGAGTTTGTATGTAAGAGACAGATATAGTGTTTTAATATTACGAATAAGAGAAAATAAGCAAAATGAAAAATTTTTTGCTTTAAAAAACATTACTTAAAAAGTTATTTCCGTAATGAAAATGCACATGCCGAAAATACTTATATCTACCTTTTTTTGTCGTTGTTTGTATGGAATTTAATGTAAAAGTGATAACAAACACAAATTTTCATGTTTTAAAATTCATGCTTACGAAATGTAAATAATGAAAGTGTAAATTTTTTAGAAATACCTGAGCAAAACAAAAAAAAATTTTGAGTTCTTGCAAAAAAGACAGAGAGAAAAAGTATAATATATCTGCACTCTGACACCTCTGGTTGCTCGGTTATTACAATATTGGCTGCAATGTTCACTAGAAATATAAAAACCAGAGGGCGTTGTGGACGTATAAACAAATCGTTATAATTACCCGGCTATATTGCCTAACGTTAACAAACGTACAACAAAATAATAAACACATACGGCTGACAGCGACCTCATATTACATGTTAATTCTTGATTTGTATATGATTTTTTGCTTTATTTTAAAAAATTTTTTTAAAGTCCATTTGTATTTTATCGGAACTTAAAGTTGGTAAACGTTTTAATAAATTAAAAACATCACTGGCTGCTGTTTGAATTCAAATGATAATTTCTCTTGTTTATTGTTATTGAAAACAAAAACTAATTTTTATATTTTATTACTATTTTAATATATGTATGTATGCATGTATGTAACTATGAGTGTAATATATGTATGTACAAAAATTTTCGTTAGGAGCTCATAATTAAAAAAATTATCAATTTGATTAACTTTGTAATTGAATCAATTTTGCTTTTTACAAGTGCAACAATTGAGGTAATATCATAAAAACTCCAATTACTTGATTTCATTTGTTTCCGTTTTATTAAAGCTTTGATATTTCTTGATGATAACAATTCCTAAATTTCAATTTTAGTTTAGTTATTACGTAGAATTGAATATTGTTGAAGGAAACCTGTCTTGAAAAACGTAATAGCGCAGTATTTAAAATTTGTATACCAACAAAATTGCGAAACATGCAACCACATAAGTAACGCACAAATCAGCTGATTTTGTCATATTGCAATATAATTTATGTTGTATATATAGTAAAATCGAAAATGGAAAAGGCTGAACTACGGAGCTCATTGGAGAATTTTTTAAGCTATGAAAAATTTCTGTTTAAAAGCTATTCAAAATTGTGCTGTTTTAAAATATAATAGCATATCGAAATAAGAAGAAATTACCAAAAACCGTTAACTTCTGTAGTTACGAAAATGCCGTACGATGTATTTAGCAGTTACTTTAGAATGTGTTTCTATTCCCATTTCTGTTTTGTTTTTTATTGAAATTTTTAAGCTGTACATATGCGTAATGTGTCTGCACACACTCGCATTGACGAAAGCAAACATACATACATGCGAAATCAGACAAGCGTTTGTATGTACACATGTGTGTCTTTTGAATACTTTGTATGTAAAGCTGGCCAAACACATATGATTTGTATGTGTGATTTCTGATTTGTTGTATTTGAATGGAGCTGTTAGCGAACATGTCAGGATGAGTTTGAAAGTTTTCAAATACAATGAATTTGTTAGATGTTAATGGTGTAGTAAGCGAACATTCGTCATATTTTTCATTATAGTGTGATACCAAGCGTCAGTGTGTGTATCGCGTTAACTTTACAAATAATTTTTAATAGAATTTATTAAAATTTATAAGAACAAACTGCCATTTGGGAAACAAGGAGTGATATAATTTGGTGTACAACTTTGCTTCCGCTATTTTTTTCCGAAATTCTTTCTCCCATCTTTCGGGCAGCGTACGAATCCCGCGTTGAAGAAACTGCTCATCTTTTGAAGCGATCCACGAATCGATCCAATTTTTTACTTCTTCATAAGACCAGAAGTGCTGATCAGCCAGGCCGTGTGCCATTGATCGAAACAAGTGATAGCCCGAAGGATCAATGTCTGAAGAATACGGCAGGACTTCCCATTTCAACGTTTCCAAGTATGTCTTGACCACTTTCGCATTGTCATGCTGTAAAATCCCCTTTTTATGTCTCTTGTTGTATTGCGACCATTTATCTTTCAATGCTCGGCTCAAACGCATTAATTGCGTTCGAAAACGATCGCGTGTGATTGTTTCAGTCGGTTTTAACAACTCATAACACACTACGCCGAGCTGGTCCCACCAAATACAGAGCATAGCCTTGGAACCATGAATATTCAGCTTGGCCGTCAACGTGGAAGCATGGCCGGGATATCCCCATGATTTTCTGCGCTTGGAATTATCTTAATGAACCCATTTTTCGTCCCCAGTCACAATGCGATACAGAAATCCCTTCCGTCTTTGCTTCAACTCGTACGGCACCCAATTTCCTTGTTTCTGAACCATTCCCATGTCTTTCAGGTGTTTTGAAATGGCTTATTGCATCACTTGCAATAATCCTGCCAGTTCTTGTTGCGTTTGACACGAGTTTTACTCAAGTAATGCTTTTAATTCTGTATCTTCGAAAACCTTCTCTCTTCCACCGCCATGCCGGTCTTCGACGTCAAAATCAGCATTCTTGAAGCATTGACACCAATCTCGGCACGTTCTTTCACTAATAGCGGCCTCACCATAGGTGAGCCTCAGCCGCAGATTCCTTTATATTAAAGCAGAAAATAAAAACCTTCCGCAAATGACGAGAATTTGGCTCGTAAGCTGACATGTTCAATGGACAATAACTTTATGATGCAGACACAAATCGACTAATATTTCGATGGCGCTATGTTTACAAATACCTAAGGTTATTCTATGACATCTGCGATTTATTTATTTTGACTACTGCTTAAACGGGTTTCAGATAATTGTATTTAGTATTAATACGAGTACATGTCAAAAATTCGTGTATTAAGTAAAAATCCAATAGTGTGAAAACAAAATGTTAAGCAAGTGTGGTGAGTGTGGTGAAATACTTAAGTATTTTTGGCAGTATTATGGTTTTTGGTTATTTTTAGAATTTTTTCTAAGCTATCGCACTTCTCATTTTATAAGGGTCGCTTTTGTACAAGCAACCAAAGAAAATACTAGAAATCAGCAGTGAAATTATTTGCCGCGTTTTGTATTTTATTTGAAGTGCGATGGTATGAAAACAGAAAATATTTTCCTTTAGATTTTTTGACAGTCTATTTGATTTGCATCTGATTTCGGAGTCACTCGATCTAATGAAAATGTTAATACTCTGCTACAGCCATCTATTGTAAATCGGCGGAAGCAAAGTTGTACACCTAAAATAAAAACATAACTGTAAAACAAAAAGATTTTTTCTTTTTTTTCGTATTAAGTACACAAAAAAAAAAAAAATAACCAAAAGAGAAATTGCATCGTTTTTGTAATTCTGATTTGTTCGATGTTAGTGGTTGTTATATACTCAGCTAACATGCGTGTGGCTAGCTTAATAGAACTACGAATACAGAAACCTTTTTGGAAGATACTTTTTAATATTTGCTTCTAATTTAAATTAATATATTTCATTAAATGTGTTTGGCTTAAAAAATTTAATTAAACTTATTTTACATTCTTATTGGATATCTTTTTTATATTTAATAATTGAATACCGACAGACATTTTATTGCTTTTAAAATAAAAATTGTACAACGATTTTTTTTCGATAATGTCGTTAGTTTGATTTTCTTTAAATGAAATTAATTATTTATTTTAAGATCATCAAAAAAATATGTATCCAAAAGAAAACTATTTTCGTCAATATTCTCAATTCATCTTTTTTTTATTAATATTTTTTTTTTTTGTTGAATATTTAAGAAGAATGTGCAAAAATTAAATATATGAATATTATGCTACTACATATGGTCACATTATACAAACATTTGTCGAAATAAGCGTACCACTGCTTTTTGGCAAATATTTGTATTTGCATAAAACAAATTCAAAATTTTTGTTTATTTTATTTAAGACCAGCATTTACGGGATGGCCCCTACTCATGCAATGCATTGTGATGGAACTAGGAAAATAGGTTTTGGGAAGGAGGATAGAGGGAGTAGTGTCTATGAACACTCGATTTGAATTTTCCCAAATTGTAGGATTCAGGAAAGACGTCAGCAGGAAGTTTATAAAAGTCTATCCTGAAACCCCCCGTCATACAAACAATTTGGGGAACTCAAAACAGACTGTTATTCTAAGATATTTGAGGCGATGATATCAATTACTACCAATAGAGCTGCCTGATGGTCAGTGCTATACCTTCACCATCATCATTCAGCTTAGCAGCAATTAATACCAGTGCCCATGTAAAATGAAACAAAATACATGAAATTGAAACAAATTGCTACTTTTTCTGACTATGTTGTGTCTATAAATTTGTTTGTGAGATACAGCTGTCACGTAACCGTATTACTCGCAAATTCAAAGAAAAAGTGTCTATAAGAATTTTATAAAGTCGGTGAATTAAAAAATATAGAATATAATAAATATTAAATTTATAATTGTCTTAGTTAAAAAAATGGACAATAATAATAGTGAAAAGGTAAAGATTTTGTTCTTAAATGTTTTATCATTGTTAAATTAATATTTTACTTTTAAAATTTAAGAAAAAATTTAATATAAATAAAACAAAAAACACATGAAAAAACTAAGTCATACATTTTTTTTTAATTGTTTATTATTATTGAATCTTTCTATAAGAAAATTACAATAAGTATCCAAATCTTAAATATAAAAAGAAAAAACTTAAATAATTATTACCAATGTAATAACTAGTTACTTGTACTCAAATCTTAAAATAAAAGGAATGTTCTTCGTTTAAATAAAAAAAAATAATAAAAAAGTTATATCCCTCTTCTCACTAGGCGCAAGGTATCACTTCTCTTAAGCCTTCTGTGTCCCTCGAACTGTAACAGGTCCCTGGCGAGGGCGTTTGGATGTGTCGCCAGCTTGTGAACGTACTTAGTACAACATTTTTCAATTTCCTCCCGAACCGTTGGAATTTCTAGATCTCTGTGGATATTCTCATTTCTTATATACCAGCGGGCGCAGACTATTGTTCGTAAAATACTCGACTGTCTTCTTTGTAACTTTTGGATGTTAGATGCACACGCAGTTTCCTAAAGCTGAATGCCATATGTCCAGATTGGTTTAACAATGGCTTTATATAACAGACCTTTATATTCCAAAGATAGAGATGAAAATGGACCTATCAGCCACATTAGTCGAGCTGTTTTTAGTTTCATAGCTGAGATTTTGGCCTCAATGTGTCGTGACCATGTTAGGCGTCTGTCTAGATGGATTGCTAGATATTTAGTTTGGGTTTCCACCGGAACAATGACGTTATATATTTTTTTATTGGCGTACAATTAGCCTTTCTTAGTGTAAAATTCACATGGGCACATTTTGATGGATTTACTTTGATTTTCCATTTATGTAGCCAACCTTCCAGCTAGTTTATATGAGCTTATAAGTGCTCAGATGCAGTTCCTGGATCTTTGTTCACACTTAAAAATACCGTGTCATCTGCGAACGTTGACGTGATAGTATGTCAATTTGTAGGCATATCGGATGTATAGACGATGTGCCAAGTATACTTCCTTGGGGGACGCCTGCAGAAATCTTCTTAACTGGTGAAAATACATTTTTTGACCGTACCTTAAATGTTCTATCAGTCAAGTAACTTTTAATCAGCTTGTGGGTGTTAGCAGGAAAAAGTCGTGTTACTTTTGTGAAGAGACCATCATGCCAAACTTTGTCAAATGCTTGGGAGACATCAATAAACAATGCTGAACAAAACAGCTTTTTCTCGAAGGTCGACCTGATAGCAGTAACAATTCTGTGAACCTGCTCTGTAGTTCCATGGCCAGCCCGGAAGCCGAACTGATGTTGTGGAATAATATTTCGCTCTGCTAGATGGGACGTTATTTTCTGGAGGAGGACCTTTTCGAACAGCTTTGAAAGGATGGATAATAAACTGATAGGTCTGTATGACGTAATTTGAGTAGCGTCTTTACCCGGTTTTTGAATCATGACTATTTCTGAAATTTTCCAAGAGGACGGGAAAACCCCCACTCTTAAGATGGCATTAAAAATGAATAACATAATTCTCACAGCGCAATCTGGTAAGTTCATCAGCATTGAACTAGTAATACGATCAGCGCCGGGCGATTTTTTCGCATCAAGATTTTTGATTGCCATTTTAATTAAGGGCAACCGCATCTTTATATAATTTTCAATGAAGTCGCTGATGTATGGAGGATTAATATCACTATTTATTTCATGTGGAGTGAAAACGTTTTCCAGATGGCTAGCAAAAGCATTTGCTCGTTCACTAGAATTTAGTGGAGGTTCGGAGGAAGTAGGGCACTTCATATGCTTCACAGCTTTCCATAGGCTGTGGTCTGTTTTTGTTGTCGGATCCAAGTTACTTAAATAATTTGCAAGAGCAGACTCATGCTGTAAGCGCAGCTTTCTTTTAAGTATTTTTTGAACGATTTCTCTGCCATTCCCTTCTCAATTTTCTTTTTTGTCGGATGAGGGCTTCAATATCAGCTGATGACTTGAATGGTTTCCTCCTGTATGTTTTTCTCATTGGAGTTGCATTCCTAGCTGCACAAGTAATAACGTCTGTAAGGTGGTTCACAGCACATTGTATATCAGACGAGTTCCTTAGAGGGATGTTCTGGGAGAGATGAGAGCTCACATACATTTTATACTTTAGCCAGTTCGTATACCGGTTCGGATAGAACGTAGGAGATACTTCAGAGTTTATAAAACTATTACGTAGTGTAAATATAGTTGGCGAATGATCAGATGATAAGTCGTCTAGGGGACTAATCAGAAGTTGGTCACGTTTAATATTTTCTATAACAGTGAAATCAATAAGGTCTGGCTTTTTCATATAGTCTGTAGGCCAGTATGTGGGCTCACCGCCAGATACGACATCTAGACTATTTTCAGCAATAGCATTGTACAGCTGCCTACCTCTTGGGCTAATAAGTCTAGAGCCCCAGTGGGTATGTTTAGCGTTGTAGTCTCCTGCTGCCAGGAACTTGTGTCCCAATGTTGCGAAGAAACTTTTGAAATTGTCGCTATCAATTATGTGTCTTGGAGGACAATATACACATGAAATTGTGGTATGAAAATCAGTAAGACTTATAAAGGTTGCCTGAATAAAATCCTTCCCAAATTCTGCCTCACGTTTTTACGCACAATGACGGCCGTGCCACCACATGCCTTTCCACTTGGATGTTTAATGTCATATATAATGAACCCGTCAATTCTAAAGCAATTCTTTACAGTAAAGTGTGTTTCGGATACCAAAAGGATGTCTATTTCCTGCCTGTGTAGGAAATCTTCTACCTCGAACCTATGTTGGGATAGCCCGTTCGCATTCCAGTAGCAAATACGCAACTGCGTCATTTTATTTTTGTCTAAGAAGGGTCTGCAGAATCATGTTCTGATTCCGCATCATCTCCTGAAACATGCCCTGCATATTATTCATAAAACTGTTCATGTTGGTCATGAAATTGTTCATTGTCTCCGTCAGCTTGTGGATTAAACTAGAGCTGGTATCGTTGAAGACCTGAGGGCTGCTCCTTAGTACTTGGGCATATGAAAGATTTTTCACGTTGGGCCTATTTGATGTTGATAAGCCATCCAAGTGTTGTAGGGCATAGTACATTTTATTCCCATGTACACCATTAGGTATTGCAGTAGCTTTAGTATGAAGGCTCGGGTAGTTCGATTCGCGATATTTCGCATTTGCTTGACTTCGAGGTTGATTCGTTTTTTTATCCTCACGAATACTTCACATCCTCTATAATTAGCAGAATGTCTTCTACCGCAATTACTGCACTTTCTCACATTGGGGTCGTTTTTAGGTGCTGTACACTCCGTTACCACACACTACGCAAACAGATGGTAGCTTGCAGTAAGATTTTGTATGGCCAAACTCTTGGCAATTGGTGCATTGTGCAGGGCCATTACGCTTATGTGGCTCCTCTACTATTATTCTTCGGTTAAGAAGATATCTCAAATTATAAATAGGATGCGTTGAGTTTTTTTTTTTTTCTTAAGAAGAGCTGCATTAAAAGCAATCTCCACACGGTGCATTGGTTGGGGAATTTTACCTTTGTTGTGTATGTTGTGAATATTTCTCACATCGTAGTCTTCATTCTCAATAGCTTTCGCAGGTTCTACTGGTGCATCCTCTGTGGGTGCAAGTATTGAAAATCTATTTTCGGAGACTGGTATCGTAGCCGCCTGACTGCCTTTGTACTGCTTACTTGTGCGCTCCTGTTGATTAGTTCTAGGACTAGCCTTACGCTTGGTAACTGTTACGTATCTGTGCATGCCGGTTTGTATTTCCTTTCCTGCCGGAGTAGAATCTGTCTTTGGGGTTGGTGTATCAACCTTAGTTTTCGGAGTGGTTCCTGTTGGACTAGTTGCCTTGTCAAACTGGCGCATAAAAATTTGCGAGTACACAATCGCATTTGGCGTTAAAGATCGGGTCCTATTCTCAGGCCTGGCTGTTAAATATGCTCCGTCGGCCTTCTTATTATTCATACTATCTGAGAACACATAGTATGCATTGTTCCTACTCAGTTTTTCGTTTGGCTTGTCATTTATATTTTCGCTTGTTTTTGTTTTTCTATTTAATGATGTCATTTATTTCTATATGGATCCCAACTTGAAGTCATTATCTAAGTCCGTAGTGCAGTTACCCTATGATGACGCCGAGGGTCAGTTTGCATGCAGTGAGGTCCTCGCAAGGGTTAACACAAGACCTTATGGGCGCTTGTGTTCAGAGCCAGGTCGGGTGTTAATTAGGATGTCGTATCAACTAAACCTGCACGGCCAACTTAACGGCAACGTGATTTAGAGCGTTCTCCAAGTCCTTGTTAAGGTTTTACCGGGACGGAAGGCAGCTGCGACATTAGCCTGAAAGCCGTTTCTAAGCGATGTCACTCCCGTGTACTAAGGTAACAGAATGCCACAGCTGTCAGCCCATTTGCAACCAATTCCAATAAATAATCAAACTCAAATCCATAGTATTTGCCGGTCCATCAACGTTGCAGTAGTGGCCTGAGATGCACCGGTGTTCGCATGCCTTTCAGGCTACTATCTGCATATTCGCGTACATACTTTAGCTACCGCCAGATCAGGTGATCCGGACGGCATTACCAGTGAATACCACGTGGAGTTAGTGAGATGCTTGAGCAGTTCAGTGAAGGAATCACCTCTGGCTATTCCCAAGTGAATAGCGATCAGAAGGCTTTCAGCCTCCATGAAATACCCCATTCCCCAAGTCATGACAATTTAATATAACCGAATGTTGGCCGACGAAAGTAGTTCGGACATTTTTCAGTTTTAGTTTATGTTAAGCTACAGTCGAAAACATTTGTGGTTAGCGACCTCGCCGACTTCCTTTTGTTATCGGCTGCTCGTTATTTTATTGTGACAGTTCTAACGGAACGACGTAGTCATGTGTGGTGTTTTCCGCCTTGAGTTACAGACAAAGTTTTTTCTCACTTTTCGAGAAACGATGGAATATTTTGTTTCACAACTTTTCGATGCGAGAAGTTCTCACAAAAGTTACAGAATCTGTACCCATGTACAGATCATTTTTAAGTTTTGACTTATTTGTGTTGTTAATAATAATATTTCAAGATTGCTGCGTTTAGAGACTTAGTAGACTTTTACGAGAAACATTTTTCTGGAACATTTTAGCCCCCTAACTCTTCAACTTATGGGTCGTTTTTGTCTTTTTTAAAAAGTCCCACTAATTAAGACTTGGGTCCCGTCTTACCATAATCAGTTGTCAGTACCTTGTTATATTTTTTTGTGTTGTACAGTGTTATTTTATAACGATTTAGTGATTATTAGTTATAAATTACAGTTTTATTTGTAAATTTTTTTACTAGTTTAGTTTGGCATTCAACCGTAAAACTTATCTTGTTGTGCTTTGTTTTTTTTTTTTTTTAATTCATACTAAATGTATCAATACACTAGTGCATATTCCTATAAACGCACTTTAATTTCTTAAAACCAACTACTTAAAACGAAAGTAAAAGACTATTTAGTGATACATTAATTCATTTATTAAATCTTCATTAAATATATTTAAGATATTGCTACATACAAATTTAAAATACAATTACCATTTTCGTTCTTTATTAATCTCATTACAAAACTAAAGATTAATAATAATAACACGACAAATTGTTTTTTTATAACTTCGAAAATGTGGTTTGGCATTGATTCCACAAGCTTTTTAAGATACTCCCAACCAATATCTTCCCAGGCTTGCTTAATTTTTAGTTTTAATTATGTTTCTGTCCCTATGCTTTAATTTTTTGCCTTACGCCTGTAAACTTTCCGGGCCATATACCCCCACAAATTTTCCACTGTGTTTAAATGCGGACTACAGGCCGGGCAGCCCAACAAAGAAATATTATGCATGTTGAACCATAATTTGGACTGCTTAGAGATGTGTATTTGAGATGTTATCTTGTTTAAAAATTCTTTTCTTAATCATAAATGTGATAAGAGCATCTTCTAACGGTTCATTATAAATTAAGCTATTCATTTTTGTCGGAACAAAACATATTTTTGTTTTTCCAACAGCAGAAAAAGCTACCCACATCATGACGCCGATTCCACCGAAATTGCGTTTTCTCATTCGAAATCATTCGACTTCACATCGTGCCAATAACATGAGTATGAGTCCGGACCATTCAAATTAATTTTTTTTCATCTGAGAAAATTACTTTTTTCCATTCATCTGTCCACTTCATATATTTGCGCGCAAAATTTAAACCATTCTTCTTATTGTGCTGTTTAAGCATTGGTTTACATTTTGGTTTCTTCCATTTTATATTGTCATCTGATTATAAAATGTGTGAAACATGTTTTGAAGTGATAGGAAGATTGAGGTTAGTTTTTATTTGCGTGGCGTTTAATTTGTTGCTAGTAGCTTCTACCTTTATCACGCTTATCTGGTAAACTTTGAATTTTCCTTTGTGGGTCTCCGTACTCCGTATTTCTGCCCTTTTTTCAAAAAACTTCGAACAATTCCTTCCGAATGATCTATTTTACGTGCAATTTCTCTGTTAGAGCAGCATTGGTCATGAAAAAATTTAATTTGAATTTTTTCTTGGTCGGTAAGAAAAGATCCTCTAGGCATCTTTTATTATAACAAAATTTATTACATAACACATAAAAAACAAAAATTTCAGCAAATCTTACTATTATCGTAAGTAAAAAATAACTCTAACGGCAAATATTACTTAAAAAAAATTAAACAAGTTATTTGGGACTGCACAAATAAGTACCTTTATTATAACCTTGCTTAATTTATGTTACACTGCAGTCACACGATCAAGTTTTTTTACAATTCTCTTTCAAGAAATTCACACATACTGCTTGCCAAAATTCACAAAAATTGAAAGCTGTGACGTAGGCTGCACGCAATTTCAAAGCAAGTTTTTCAACAAGATGTTTTTTTTAACCTCTTCCACCGACAGTTTTGTTTCGGCGGCAATAGAGCTATATGCCTTAATTTTTAAATTATTCCGTCTATATGCAGGAATATTCATGTTCCACAGAACTTAATGCCTTCTGTCTATCTCTATGAACTGCAAAACGTCGTTATATTTGTTTAATTTGCTCACAAGCATATTTAAAAAAAAACAAAACAATACTGGCGGCAGAATAAGAATTCAAATTTGGAATAAAAAAACTGCAGTCAGCTGTTTTCTTGACTGTAATTTGAAACACTCAATTGAACGAAAAATTGAAAGCAAACTCTCAGCAAATTTTAAAAGTGTGAGTGTATTGGTAAAAAAAATGAGAGAAATTATAAAAATTGAATGAAAACTTGATCGTGTGATCCCCAAGTAAACAAGAAAAAAAATTAAAGAAATACCACCAGTTTAGAAAAGAACCGTCACTATGCCTCTCATTTGAATACTTAAATTTTGTTGTTGGTTGAGCAAATAGAAGGTATTGAAGAGAAAGAAGAAAAATGTGAATGACGTTTATAGGAATATGCACCAGTGTACTTTTTTGTTACAGTTAATAGACCGCAAACACTGTCAATTGTAAACTTATATCTTAGAACTTACAAGACATGAATTATTGTTATTAAACGCAGTAGTAAATAGGAAATTTTCAATTTAATGATGCCTAACTTAAGTACTTCCAATATGAATAGACTCAGATTGTGTATTTTGCTAAAAACTATAATTTAAGCAGTTGGAAAATTTTTGAAACCAGTTTGACATGATTTTGTATTTCCGTTAATACGATACCACCCATTTTAATGCAAAGTTATGTTGTTAATAATTTTAATATGCTCAAATAAAGTAAAACTTAAGCTCTTCAGTCGATATTCTTAACTGTGCAACCAAACACAGACCTCCTTTTATTTTAAACCTTATTATTTTCAGTGTCAATTGTCAACAAATCAGAGCAGTTTTGAAAATTTCTTTCACGAATAATTATTCCCTTGTAATTTTTTTCCATTTCACATATTTGCAATAATGAATAACTCCCATGGAAAATTATAGCATGCAAACATGTTTGTTAAAAAAAAAAATTACCTCTTTATCATAAACAATTTTTTCCATGAAATTTTTTTACTTTTCCCTAATATTTTTTCACTTCATATTTGCTAGGGAAACAATATTGATGTGGGTACCATCAATACATCTTACAACAGCAGGTATTCTAAACTTACGATAAGCCCAATCATGAATATTCCCGTTATTTTTTTCCAAAGAAAATTTTGGTTTATGCGAAAAAGAATTAAAAAAAAATAATTAAATTAGGTCTCACCCTGATAAGGGAACTTTTGCAAGGCATATTCAATAACAAGGTACCTGTGAGAATACAAAAACAAATTATGTACCTTTGAGGTATTTTATATGCATTTAGTTATAGAATTATGTGCCTGTAATAGTGAAAAGAAAAATTTAAATACCCAACAAATAAAAAATAATAGTATCAAAAAAATATTTTTATATGCTTTAAACAAAATTTTAAATAAATTTTATTTATTACAATTATATTAATCTTTATTTGTGCTTAATTCCAGAAATTGTGTTGGTTTTAAAATTTATTTATTTATTCAGTTCAATGCTTACTGAGTTTTTTGTTTGAATATTTGAATTTTTTTGTAACTATTGATTAATAATTCTTATTTAGTCAATTGCTTTTACAATACAAAGGTTCTTATGTTTGCAAGAAACGTTGTGAGTAACCTACTGAGGAGTCAGAGTAGCGTCTGATGAAATGGTCCATATAAGTATGCTATCCCCTTCAGAACTTATTGTACTGAATGAATAACTCATGAGAATATCATGAGTAAAAGAATAAATTTTAAAACCAACACAATTTCTGGAATTAAGCACAAATAAAGATTAATATTTTGTTAAACTTTTAAATTCCAAATAGAAATTATTACATATTACAATTAAAATACCTTAAGAATTTTTAATATTCTCATGTTGAATTGACAGTTCCCAGTACAACAAACGAAAAAAAATTTCCAGCTGTAGAATTGCTTTTACCTTGTAAGTAAACATGTCTTGGTACCTTTGTGATACTTGTAAAGAGTGATTTTTTTGCTATTATCTTTTTGGCAACACTAGTTTTGACAGCTCACGCACGTTTTGTATCTTATGTCACTGTCAAACATCTTCAGTTTGGTCTATAATTTAATCATGAATCGTCTTACAAACGAACAACGCTTGCAAATTATTGAATTTTATTATCAAAATGCGTGCTCTGTTAAGAAAGTTCATCGCGCGCTTCTTCCATTTTATGGTCAGTTTAATCGACCTACTGAGGCTTCTATTCGGGCTATTGTAACAAAATTTCGCACCAAATTTACATTGTTGGACATTAAACCACCAACACGCTTACGTAGAGTGCGAACTGAAGAATATATCGCAGCCGTATCGGCCAGTGTTGGTGATGACCGTGAATTATCGATTCGGCGCCGTTCGCAGCAATTGGGCCTCTGTTACTCCACTACGTGGAAAATTTTGCGGAAGGATTTGGGTGTGAAGCCTTATAAGATACAACTGGTGCAAGAATTGAAGCCAAACGACCTACCACAACGCCAAATTTTTGGTGAATGGGCTCTTGAAAAGTTAGATGAAGATCCACTTTTTTATCGAAGAATTGTGTTCAGCAACGAGGCTCATTTCTGGTTGAATGGATACGTGAACAAGCAAAACTGCCGTATTTGGAGTGAAGAGCAGCCAGAAGCATTGCAAGAGCTACCAATGCATCCACAAAAAACAACCGTTTGGTGCGGATTATGGACTGGCGGCATCATTGGGCCGTATTTCTTCAAAAAATGATGCGAATCACAACGTTACTGTGAATGGTGAGCGCTACCGTGCGATGATAACAAACTTTTTTTTGCCCAAAATGGAAGAGCTTGACTTGCATGACATGTGGTTTCAACAAGACGGTGCCACATGCCACACAGCACGCGAAACAATGGACCAATTGAGAGGCGAGTTCGGTGAACAGTTTATTTCATGCTTGGGACCAGTCAATTGGCCGCCCAGATCGTGCGATTTAACGCCTCTAGACTATTTTTTGTGGGGCTATGTTAAGGCTAATGTCTATAGGGACAAGCCCGCTTCGATTGACGCACTGGAAGCCAACATTGCCAATATTATTCGTGAGATACCGGCCGAAATGTTGGAAAGAGTATGCCAAAATTGGACTAAGCGGATGGACCATTTGAGGCGCAGCCGCGGCCAACATTTGCATGAAATAATCTTCAAACATTAAATTATATCGACCCAACTATCGATCCAAATAAATATTTCATGCATTTTTCTGAATTTTATGTGTTTTTTTTTTTTAAATTTCCGATAGTTCTTATAAAATCACCTTTTATAAGAGGATAGACGGATAGCACTAGATAGAAGAGTGAAAGGAAGTGAGAAGAAAGTAGGAGGTGTTCCTCAGTTTCTCCTTTTCCTCGCCTTGACAACTTCTACAGTAGTCATTCGATGTCAAATCCTTTCTCTTAGCATGGTTACCAAAACTGCAGTGACCTATTATTCCTCAATTGGGCTTCCAGCAAACCCCCGCTACAATTACTGTCTAGCCTGGGCCAGATCATCCTTTGGACTGGGTCCTTTCTCAAAAACGCAGGATCTTTCGGTATTCTGCACTGGCAGCCTCGACCAAACTCCACAGTATAGACTCCACCACCCACTCCAAAACCCTTCCTAGGTTCAGAGCTCTGCCGGGTGACCATCAACTTCACTAATACATAAGGAGGGCCGAAGTGGGCATGCGGTAATTAAAGAGACTCATTAGCCCCGAGCGCATGAGGGCAGAGGTTGTTTCAAACCACATCAGAATTGACAAAAAACTCTACATTGAGGTATTTACGGGCCATTGTAAACTATCACATGAGTAACATCGGTGTGTTATAAGACGACGACGGGAAACGTCGCAGCATGTTCTGTGCGAGTGTCCAGCGGTGGCAGAAGCAGAATGATCTTCCTAGGTAGTGGAACATTGGTCCCAGGACACCTACAACAATTACGAAATTCATAAGGAGTTTCGGATTTTATCTCGGAACTGGGCTGTACAACAGATTTTAAAAGCCACGATGTTATTGGAGCCGTCGGTGAAGACATCTAGATTATCTCTTAGAGTAAAAGATCTCATGGAAGGAAATGTCTTGGAATACGATTAAGGATCTCGCTCCAAATACCAATAATATCTGAATGTCCTCATGATTTATGGTTCCATTCACACATATAATCTTACGGACGCAACCAATGCCAATTTCTCAGCTTGTTGATCAACTCGCAACTAGCATCAAGTGCCTTACTAGATGTCGATCTCAATGCCCCTGTAATCAAGGCTAACATACATCTAAAAACACTTTCAAATCTGCTGGTAGCAGTGCTTAATGCTTCCCACCATATTACGACCATATAAAACAAGATGAGCTGATTCACCACCTTGCATACCCAGTGAACGTTGCGAAGACTAAGACTTCCACTAGTTTTCTGTTCAAGATTACTCTCTGGTAGTTTGCACTAGCAGAAAATCTCAATTCCGAGCAGTTCAGTCTTGAATCTACCAGTGAATATTACGAATTCCGTCTTCATCGCATTGACGCTTAGTTCCACTGACTTACTCTAGTTTGTAATGGTTCTATGCGCCGTCTTCATCTGTAGGGATATTATATCCAAACATATTCTCGGTATCGAAACTGCAACATCGTCCTTGGTTTTGAAACCAAGGAATCCATAAAAGTGGTTGTATATGTATGGGAGTTGAGGACTGCTCTCGTAAACCTTTTGTTTGGGTATAAATAGATTAATTTTATGTTAATGAATGCCTCTTATTTCACTGTATGATTTTCTTCAAAATGAATTCACATGCACAATATTTCTTATATGTTTTTATTCACTTATGTTTATTTTAATTATTTTTATATGTAATGCAAAACTTCTTTAGTTATATTTTGTTGTTTGTTTGAAAAAATTTATTAAACGCAGTTAATTAGATAGGTTTTTTGTTATGTTCAATTATATTAGAAAATATATCTTGGCGTCGACGTTCATTAGCCGAAGTTAAAAAAATATTAAAAACCAAAATTTATTTATTTTCATTTATCCCGCCTAATTAACATGGTTGTATAAAAAAAGTATCTTACTATATTAATCAAGCGGAATAGGATTTTCGCACGTGAACATACCGCCCCATTTCAATTAACAGTTATTATTAATATATGATATGATATATATAGTTCAAAGGATAGCGTTATGTAAGAATTAGATTAGTTGTAAGTAATATCCAAATATAAAGATATAAATGTAATTTATAATGGTAGAAATATTTTATATTTTAGATCAATTTGAAAATAGTTAGAAAGATTTGAAAACGCATATAATTAAAAAATAAATATATTTTATCAACTAGTAGATGATATCGTTCGATAAGGAATGTTGCGATCGAACTGTAGGTGGCACATGGATTGGCACCTACTAGTGCTCGCACTTGACTTCAGTCATTTGGTAGACGAATTTTGATGATCACAATGGGAATCACAGTAAAACTTAGAGTTAAACTTGCAGTTAAACACCAAAACGAAGTGCTACGTCATCAAAGGCTATGCGACAAAATATTGGCATAAATAATACAGTGATACAAAAATGAATGAAGTGCAAATACCTGGGAAGTGATATTATTTTTCTGGTATGTTCGGTCGAGTACAACAGAATTTGCCAAACCCCCGCAAAATAGTGAGTTACGGGTAAAAAACCTATTTTAAATTTCTCAGCTGATTTAGAAAGAAAACACTGAGGCAGTTTGAATGGAATATATTAAGTAAAATTGAGAAATCTTCGCGGTTGTTAATGAATTTTTAAGTGCGTATGGTAAAATGAGCTGCAATATGTCCATAAAAATTCGTTCAGAATGATTTCAGAATATATTTGGTCATTGCAATGGATACTGATAATGCTGAGTTAAAATACTAGTTTTTCAATAAATACATACGTAATAAATAAAGTCCAATTAAAAGTCTTATGTTCTTCCTACTACAACTAAGTCTTTTGATTCGCTTAGTAGAGGTCGAAAATTTAAATTTTTGTAATAGTAAGTAACGTAACGAAAAAAATTTATAATTTTCAAATCTTAAAGAAACAGATTAAAATGTATTAAACTAGATTTTTCAAATATTATCAAAAGCTAACTCAATACATTAATTTACTTACTAATATGTGTAAACAAATGTTATGGTTAACAAAAATTACTTAAGAAGAAACTTTTGGTAGAGTTTCTTCAAGCATAATTTGTTTAAAGAAAATACAAAGGTGATAGTTCGTACTTTAGTTAAGCAAAAGTATATTACAGTTTTCCTTTCTATCAGCTAATAAATGAAAGGTTGGAGAAAATTTGTAAACTATTTCAATAAAAATCTTTGTAGTAGTTTTTATTTTAAAACGAACTGTTTATGTCAGTCATCTCACTTACTTGCTTCAAATACAAAAGTACTAAATGCACTGTACGTACTACTAAATATTAGCACAACTGAGTCACTTTATATTATGTTCACACGATGAGTTTCAATGTTGGTTTCTCTCTGAACCTCAATAGTGAAACTTATCGTTCAGACGACACATTATGAGTTTCTTTCGAAAGCTCATTTTTTTATACGCACACATTGCAGTATTTTTTTAATCATGCTCCTGGACTATTCCTTAAACAATCAACTACTTATAATAAAAATTAAAAGTTTATATTTTATACATGCTAGCATGTGATTGATATTTTTACAGTAAAGTAAATTTATTGATGTTCTAATATTAATCTGTTTTCTTTGTGATACATTATATTAAAGAAAAATAGTTATCAGCTAAACCTACATAGACCAAAAATCATTGTCAAATAAAACCCAACATTCTGTGGCTGGTGAATTTTAATTTTCATTTAAAGTAGCCACTCCATTTGCTGTAGACATTGCTAAACTATTATCATTTTTACTGCTTCTGGCGGATCCATAGTCATGTATGTGGCTTGTTGACAATGAAGCTGAAACTGCTGATGCTGAGCCACCACCATTCATATCATGACATTTCTTATCGTGTCCGTCGTGATGCATGTTGCTATTTGCCAAGTCATTTGAAGGTGTGTCATCCCAATTGATTTTGAAACGTGTTACACGCGCTTCACTTGGTCATATTCTTCTTACTAGGCTGGGCCTACATCTGTATACCATTTTTCATTCCAAATCGGGAGTCGGTAGTGTCTGTTTTTCCTTTTAATTAATAGCGTATAATAATTTTTAATAAATTTGCGTTTTGTGTTCAGCAGTCAGACGGTGTAATTTCTTTTATCTTACATGTTCATTTTTATAACTATTAATTCAGTTTAACAAATTTTTATTTGTTTTTTATTAATAAAAATAAGCTGCTTTCAAAAAATAATGTTTCTTTGCATGGTGTAAGAAAACCAGGTGACAATGAGACGCCAGCTGAATCCTGCATGATTGAAGCTCGTGCTGTCAAAAACTAATAGATATCAATGTGTTAAAGAGAGATTAAAAGCGGAAATAAATTTTTGGTTTCAGTAATAAAATATATGGACTTTTTGTAATGTTATTTTTGAAGTTAACTGGTTTTACTGTACCATGGTTTCTTTGTTTATAATTTTTTGTGTATGACAGCTAATGAAGATAAACTAGCGATAGAAATTAGGGATGACACTAAATTTGCATGGTTTCGGCAAGAGTTTCAAAATGAAACCTGCAGATTCGATAACTTAATTTTGTATAACGAATCTTTCTGTTTCATTCGAGTGTGAATCTTGTCTCGTGTGAACATGCTATTACAAACTTCTTCATCATCGTCTTTTGGAGTCATTGAACGCAAATGTATTATGTCTGTTTAACATAATCGTTATAATATAATTGAACTTTTTTTGGTTTTGTTACTCATTTCAAACAAGTGACACACTTTTGCAGATCAAATCAAATAGCTGGAAGTGAAATGCTTTAGTGAGACAATAAAAAATAATTAAAGTAAGTCAACATGTGTGAATCTTGTTTACCATTCCATTTAATAATGTTTTGTTAATTGTTTTTTGTTAATTTTGTGTGGAAAAATAAAAAACATTAGATGAACTTTCTTTTGCAACTACTGTAATAATTGATATTTTTTTTTTTTTTTTTAGTAAGTTGTAAATACACACTCAGGTACTACTTAGTTATGTAGTTATGTAAGTTTAGTTCAAACGTTTGAATAAAAAATAAAATCCTACTAATATTTTAAAGCCGAATGTTTGTGAGTGTGGATGTTTGTTCTTCTTTCACGCAAAAACTACTGAATGGATTTTAATGAAACTTTACAATAATGTAGCTTATAGATCAGAATAACACATAGGCTATAATTTATAAAGATATTGTGGTAATTTTCCAAAATATAACGATAGGTGTCAAGTAAGTAGGAAAATATTCTACAATCGGCGACATGTTTTGTCAAAATAGTGAACGGTAATTACAATAGAAATTGATAATTTATTTTTAATACATATTTCTTAGTAATTAATGACTGTATTTATTTGGTTGGTTTTTTAACAATTAAAATTCTATTTGTAAAGGGATGTCGTTAAAAATTGATACAAACGCTTTCTGAGGATACCGACCGGGCCGAGTGAGACCGGACAAAAACATCTAGTGATGTAAATAAAACACACACAAATATTTAACACACAAAGAAAATTAATTTTTTTATAATAATGCTTGCCGCACTATATTAACGGACATTAATAATGAAACTTTAAATTTTATAAAACGTTTAACGAACAAAAATGAATTCAGGCCGGTTCATATTCTCTTTACTCCCGTTTTGACACTTGCAGCAAGCAAATTGACAAATGAGAAGCAGTGTTGCCGAGTATGAGTTTAAACTAGCTGACCCGGCAAACGTTGTTTTGCCATATGAATTATTTCTAGAGTATGAAAATACGAATATATCTTATTTATTTCATCAAAATCGGTTAAGTTGAAAAATCTTAAAAAAAATTGTATAGTCAAGCAACAAGTATTATATGAAAGCAACAAATGTATCACAAAATGTTTCCGAAAAATAACAATTAAAAGAAGACATAAAAACTTTAATGATAAATTTGCTTAAATCAAAATCGCTTATTTTATAAAGTTATAAAATTACAGCATATACCATATGTATACACTATACTTTAAAAGTTGAGCACAAATTTAAAATTTTTCAATAAAACTAGAACAAAAAGACGCAAACACATAAACAATACATATAACCAATTTTTAAAGTTTGTACAACGCTTTTTATGTGTGCAGAACGAGTGCAATCCCAATTTTCTTTAAAATTTTACATATGTATTTCTCTTCGCACTAGAAAATAAAGTCTGTGAAAAAATTAGAAATTGCAACGGTTGTGCGCAAGACAGTATAAAACACGAAATTTACTAGTCATGAAGTTGTAGTCTATGCTTTATACCAATAGTGTTATACGAACTAGACATCTGCAACAAATAAATTTTTTTATTTGTAAATACATTTGCCACAATGCTCATAGAGCTCAAATAGTGAAGATTAGTGAACTATTGCTTTTCAAGTTCTTATCCATAAGCAGTTGCCAAAACGTTATTCTGAGAATGGGAACGGGAAAAAGCAAATAACTCAATTTAAAAGGTAGCTGCCAGAATACAAAAACAAATTATTTTACTTTTGGGATGTCAGAATTATATGCATGTAATATTAGAATTATGTGGCTGTAGTAGTGAAAAAATGAATAGACATTTATAATATATTTGATGAAATAATAATAATAATAATAATTACCTTCACAATTTTTAACGTTCTTATGTTGTATTATAAAGGGTGTTTTTTTATAGACGTATAGAACCTTAAGTTGGCATTACTGTTCAAGATGGCGACCGATTTAACAGCTGTCAAGTGATTTATTCTCAGTTTGGTTTGGTAATTCATCATGAATAGACTCACGATCATCAAGTAAGGCGTAGATTCGTCGAATGGGCCCAAAACGGAATTGCCGTTGTTCCCGATTTTCATAAGCGAATTTTGTTTAGCGATGAAGCGCACTTCTGGTTGAATGGCTACGTCAACAAACAAAACTGCCGCATTTGGAGTGAAGCTAATCCTCAAGTGTATGTCGAAACACCGTTACATCCAGAAAAACTGACTGTTTGGTGCACTTTATGGGCTGGTGGAGTCATTGGTCCGTACTTCTTCAAAAACGATGATGGCCAGAACGTTACAGTCAATGGTGATCGGTATAGAGCCATGATTACTAACTTTTTCATTCCTGAATTGAACAACCATGATGTCCAGGAGCTGTGGTTCCAACAAGACGGCGCAACATGTCACACAGCTCGTGCCACAATCGATTTATTGAAAGACACGTTTGGTGACCGCCTAATTTCACGTTTTGGACCTGTGAATTGGCCTCCAAGATCTTGTGATTTAACACCGCTAGACTACTTTCTGTGGGGCTATGTAAAGTCATTGGCCTATGCGGATAAGCCACAAACGCTTGACCATTTGGAAGACAACATTCACCGTGTTATTGCCGATATACGGCCACAAATGTTGGAAAAAGTCATCGAAAATTGGACGTCCAGATTGGACTACATCCGAGCCAGCCGTGGCGGTCATATGTCAGGAATCATATATAAAATGTAATTCCACAAGATTATCTTTCGGATAAATAAAATTCATGACAATCGAATAATCCATCGTTGTTTTATTGCATTTTAAAGTTATATACGTCTATAAAAAAACACCCTTTATTTTGATTGTTACGTGGTTTGTTGGATAAGGGGAAAAAAATTCCCATTACAACAAAGAACAAAAATTACCAACTGTAGACTCCCAGCATCATCTCCCCTTTTTGTATGGGAGATGGCTTCGTTGCTGCTACTGTTATAACAATAGCCCGAACAAGTGATTTCTTTGTAATTCTCTAAGCGACCTACTGACTACAACATGTTCCATTCTCCTTCGCTTTTGCGTCGCCGGTTGGGTAGTAAGCGGCTTAGCTACCTCATCCTCGGATCTCCGTCGATTTATTGCTTCAGGAACCGTAGAAGAGGCGCTCATTTCAGCCAGGCACGATCTTGCCCATGCCAAGGAAGACCTCTACTCCCTCGTTAGCTATTCGTCAGGCTTACCACGATGCTTATTTACAAACCGCCTTTCTGCAAAAGTTCTCTTTTACTTTTGTGTTATTAAGGCGTTGGTGGGTGTACTCGACCCCGATGTTGTGGGTCGGTAATCTTTTTCATTAAATGTAACATTTATAAAATATGTTACCAAGGAACTGTTTGTTTCGCTTGTTAGGCCTGTTTTAGAGTATGCCTCTGTAGTATGGGATCCTACGTACAAGATACATGAAAATATGATTGACTCAGTACAAAAGCAGTTTCTGTTATTCTTTCTATGCAACTTACGCTGGAGTTCACTCAATCTTCCATCATATAAATAGTAGCAGACTCGCGTTAATTAAGCTGCCTTCTTTGAAAAGGCATTTATAATGAATTTAATTAATGGCAAAATTTGTTCTGGATTTTTACTTGATCACATATTTTTCAATATACCTCAACGCCCTAGTCGTCACTATGAATTGCTGTCAGTTGACTATTTTAGAACAAACTAACGCCCATGTTCTGAAAAACTCGCGTTTTCAAAGCGAAAAGCCAAAGCATGTTCTGGAAAACGCACGTTTTGCTTAAACTTTTTTCATAGAATGTGAATGAGAAACGCCAGTTTTCTATTACAGTTGACACACACAATTGACAAAATCCAAGTAAATTTTTTAAAATCGTATTTTTTATATAAAATGACAATTTTCTTTTCAATTTTGGTTGAAATAAAAAGAAAACATATTTAATTTGAATTGTGCAACATTCTCTTTGTTTGTGCAAAATTCATCACTTCGCTTCAGTTGCTGTTTGAAAACGCCAAAATTAAGCGTTATGCGTTTTGGAGAACACCTATTTTGCAATTTCAAATCGTAATCGCCAAAGTTAAGCGTTTTCCGTTTTTTAGAGCACGGGTGTATGCCAATGCCGATCTATTTCGGAAAATATGTACTGAGCTTAACAGACTAAATGGACTCATTGATTTTTCTTTAAATTCTAATAATTTTAAGTATAAGATTATATTGTTTTTAAATAATCAATAATATTTGTTTTATATGTACATATATATTTTATCATTATCATTAACTTGTTGAAAATTATTCAATTATGTTTTATGTTATAATATACGCTTTAAACTGTCTGTAAGGATTTTGTATCCATAGACTGTAATAGTAAATAATAATAATAATAATTTTATACACAAACGAAATAAAGAAACAAAATACCATTCATTTAACATAGTGTAGGGGGATATAGTATAAAAAACTTTTTCTTTTGCTATTAAAATGATGAATGCTTAAAACATATTTTGCACGTAAATGACCGAAGTCAAAGTAATTTGTTTCGATGGAAAATTTTAATTTATGAAAATAAATTGAATATAAATGAAAAAAAAAAGAATGAATAATATTTTAATTATAATTCAGTTTGAAAATATTGGACATTATCTGGTAAAAATAAAACTACAAATATGAAAAGTAAATTAATTTTTTTTAATTGTCGAACGTGTTTAAGTAATAAAGTCTCACTCAAATAAAAAAAAAATATCAATATCAAAAAAATTTAGCTGCTGTAAAAAAATAGTACTGAAGTCAAGGCTTCCCCATTTTATTTATTTTACTTTTCTTTACTTGTCGAAATAATATTGAAAATTCTTTACTTTACTTATTTGGTATATAGAAAGCAATACGTGAAGCTGAATAGTAGCAAAAGTTGTCTCGGTAATGCAGAGCACGGTGTTCCACAAGGTAGCGTGTTAAGTCCTCTCCTATTTTAAATCTATATTATATATATATATATATATTTAACAGGTAAAATATTTATGTACGTAGATGACATATTCCTGTTTTATCCTTTTAAAGATGAAAAAGTTGTAAAGGCTTATATGGAGAGAGATGCAGCCACTAATATTTAAATATGTAAGGATGTAGGCTTAAACAAACTACTTATAAATTCAAGTAAATCCAAAATGATTACATTTAAACCCCATAGGAAAAGTAACTCCAAGAATTTCAGCTGTTTTGTAGATGGTAGAATCTCAATCCATTAAATATGTAAATGGGAGTTTGTCTGCAGAATAATTTATCTTGGAATCTGCACATACCCGATAATTGGGATACGGTATAAATTTAAAAACAAATTTAATAAAAAAACAAAACTATTATTTTATCAAGCATTAATCCAAAGTCATTTAAATAATTTAACCTTTATATACGGTAGTAAAAATAGCACGGAATTGAAGGCTTTGCAAAGAGTACAGAATAAAGCACTTAAAACAGTTTTTAATTTACATATATTAATTTATATATAGACTGGAACCCTTAATTTTTGTATTTAAATCGCTGAATAATATTAGTCATAATACCATTAAGTTTCAAAGAAATCAGACAGTATTTTACATAAGAAATAACTCAAACCTTAGAACAAAGCGGTGTAGACATGAAACCATTTAGGATAGAGTTGAACATGTTGGAAGTTTGGAATTTAATAACTTACCTCAAAATTTAAAAAAATATAAGTATTATATCAAATTTTAAGTTCTCTCTAAAAGAATATTTATTGAGCTCTTTGGAAATACTATTGCACTAACATTTGTTTTTATTTTTTGTTAAATTAGTTGTAAAGTTTTAGGCAATTACTGAACGTTATATTTATAATAACTTAAGTTTACAAATAGTATATAAGAATTATAATTATTGTCAACTAGCCCCATTAATGTTCCTTGGACGCTCAGGCAATTGAAATTGTGAAATTGAATTGTATAATAATAAAATAATAAAAAATAAATAAAATTAAATTATATTTTATTTTTCATTTATGTTATTTGATAAAAATACAAATGTTACTTATTTTCTAAAGTTATTTAGTTTACTAAAATATTTTATTTATACAGTAGAAAAATCTGAGTACATAAACATTAATGCTCTCATCCTCAAAAAAAATTTAAAAATTTCAATAACGTTGACCCTAAAGTCTAGGTTAAGTTTATTGGATAAGGGGGTAAATATGTATGTTGCAATAAAAATAGGAGTTGTAATTTAAATAAATTAAATAATAGCAGTGTCTATGCTATGCAAAAAAAAAAATTGTAAAATTTATGGACTTTTACGGAAGTAGTTTATTAAATACGGTTAACACTCAAAATTTGACCGGTAAAAAATCACTGTTGTTCAATATAAAAACTGTTTATTTATGTCAATAACGGCAGCGTAGCGCTTCGGCTTGGTGTTAGTCAGGGCTTCATATCCTCTTTTGGGAATCTTTTCACACGCCTGTTTAACTACAACCCAAAATTGTTAGTTTTTGATAGGCTTTTGTTCACACACAGTTTTCCTAACTTCAGCAGGCCAATCGCTTAAAAACTATTAACTTACGAGCCCTTTTGTTAGTATGCTTCGAGTGATTATCCTGTTCGATGATCCAAAGTGGAGGCAAATCTTCTTCTGAATACGGCAGTATTAGATTTGATTTGTAATAAATTGGTACCACTCCATATTGTGAAAAACATGCCTAAAGTAATATGTTTGAAACTCTATGATTTATGGTATTTTTAGAATATACTCTGCGCTTAGAGGTTGTCTAACATAAGAAGGAGAACCCTTCCCACCATAAAAAACAACTTTACTCTCATCCGTCCATAATATTTCCCTCCACTACTAAATTTTAAACATTTGCTGATATCTTTTGAAGTCAAAAATAGATTTTAGATTGTGTTCTCGCAAACGCTTATGATCTGTTTGGACAGATACTTTTATCTATAATTAATTTTTTTTGCGCTCTGTAGCTGGCTTAAAGGGGTCTCTTTTTACCATGGCTTACCAATAAATGGGACATTGCAGCTCTTCTCCTACAAATTTTAATTTTCTTGATTATGTTATTATATTTTAACGTGACACTACAAACTTAGTTAGCTTAACAGACCAGCCCGAAATATGTAACGTACACTTTGTACGATATCAGTCATACAAAAGCAGAGTTTTTGTTTCCAAACGGACTTTGTCACAACAACACTGTAAACTAGAAATGTACTTTAAAAAACACTACATGATACAATATTTAAACTCTCAACGAAAGAGACCAGAAAGAAAAATATACGGACAACACTTATTAAACTCCGCTATTCATAAGGATTCGGAATATATATACTTTATAGGGTGTCCTATGTACGGTGTAGAAATTACAAACGGAATCACAAAGTTATATATACCCTTCTTACTTACAGTTAAGGGTATAAAAACAAAAACATAAATGATAAGACAAACGAAAAACAAAGTAGGAACAATGCATACTATGTGTTCTCAGATAGTATAAATAATAAGGACGACGGAGCATATTTAAAGCAGGCTTGAGAATAGGACCCGCTCTTTAACGCCAAATGCGATTGTGGACGCGCAAATTTTTACGCGCCAGTTTGACAAGGCAACTAGCCCAACAGGAACCACTCGGAAAACTAAAGTTGATACACCAACATCAAAGACAGATTCCACTTCGGCAGGTAGGGAAATACAAAACGGCATGTACAGATACCTAACTGTTACCAAACTTAAGGCTAGTCCTAAAACTAATCAACAGGAGCGCACAACTAATCAGTACAAAGGCAGTCAGGCGGCTACGATACCAGTTACCGAAAATAGATTTTCAATACTTACACCCACAGACGATGCACCAGCTATTGCTCAAAATAGCCTAGATGTCGAATCTTTCGGTGAGCCCACATACTATAATTACACTACGTAATAGTTTTATAAACTCTGAAGTATTTCCTACATTCTATCCGAACCGATACACGAACTGGCTAAAGTATAAAATGTATGTGAGCTGTCATCTTTCCCAGAATAATCCTCTAAGGAACTCGTCTGATTTGCAATATGCTGTGAGCCACCTTACATACGTTATTACTTGTGCAGCTAGGAATGCAACTCCAATGAGAAAAACATATAGGAGGAAACCATTCAAGTCATCAGCTGATATTGAAGCCCTCATCCGACAAAAAAGAAAATTGAGAAGGGAATGGCAGAGAAATCGTTCTCCAGCTTTAAAGATCCAATTGAATTTGTGTCAAAAATTACTTAAAGAAAAGCTGCGCTTACAGCATGAGTCAGCGCTTGCAAATTATTTAAGTAACTTGGATCCGACAACAAAAACCGACCACAGCCTATGGAAAGCTGTGAAGCATATGAAGTGCCCTACTTCCTCCGAACCTCCACTAAGACTTGAGGACCTTAGTTGGGCTAAAAATTCTAGTGAACGAGCAAATGCTTTTGCTAGCCATCTGGAAAACGTTTTCACTCCACATGAAATAAATAGTGATATTAATCCTCCATACATCAGCGATTCTGTTGAAAACCATATAAAGATGCGGTTGCCCTCAATTAAAATGGCAATCAAAAATCTTGATGCGAAAAAATCGCCCGGCGCTGATCGAATTACTAGTTCAATGCTGATGAACTTGCCAGATTGCGCTGTGAGAATTATGTTATTCATTTTTAATACCATCTTAAGAGTGGGGGTTTTCCCGTCCTCTTGGAAAATTTCAGAAATATTCATGATTCAAAAACCGGGTAAAAACCCTACTCAAATTACGTCATATAGACCTATAAGCTTATTATCTACACTATCAAAGCTATTCGAAAAGGTCCTCCTCCTCCAGAAAATAACGCCCCATCTAGCAGAGCGAAATATTATTCCAGAACATCAGTTCGGCTTCCGGGCTGGTCATGGAACTACAGAGCAGGTTCACAGAATTGTTACTGCTATCAGGTCGTCCTTCGAGAAAAAGCTGTTTTGTTCAGCATTGTTTATTGATGTCTCCCAAGCATTTGACAAAGTTTGGCATGATGGTCTCCTCACAAAAGTAACACGGCTTCTTCCTGCTAACACCCACAAGCTGATTAAAAGTTACTTGACTGATAGAACATTTAAGGTACGATAAAAAAATGTATTTTCACCAGTTAAGAAGATTTCTTCAGGCGTCCCCCAAGGAAGTATACTTGGCCCGCTATTATACATCGTCTATACATCCGATATGCCTACAAATCGACATACTACCACGTCAACGTTCGCAGATGACACGGCATTTTTAAGTGTGAACAAAGAGTCAGGAACTGCATCTGAGCACTTACAAGATCCTATAAACGAGCTGGAAAGTAAATCCATCAAAATGTGCCCATGTGACTTTCACACTAAAAAAGGCAAATTGTCCGCCAATAAAAATAAATAACGTCATTGTTCCGGTAGAAACCCAAACTAAATATCTAGGAATCCGTCTAGACAGACGCCTAACATGGTCACGACACATTGAGGCCAAAATCTCAGCTATGAAACTAAAAACAGCTCGACTAATGTGGCTGATAGGTCCATTTTCATCTCTATCTTTGGAATATAAAGGTCTGTTATATAAAGCCATTGTTAAACCAATCTGGACATATGGCATTCAGCTTTGGGAAACTGCGTGTGCATCTAACATCCAAAAGTTACAAAGAAGACAGTCGAGTATTTTACGAACAATAGCCTGCGCCCACTGGTATATAAGAAATGAGAATATCCACAGAGATCTAGAAATTCCAACGGTTCGGGAGGAAATTGGGAAATATTGTACTAAGTACGTACACAAACTGATGACCCATCCAAAAGCGTTCGCTAGAGGCCTATTACAGTTCGAGGGACACAGGAGGCTTAAGAGAAGTGATACCTTGCGTCCTAGCGAGAAGGGACATATAACTTTTTTATTTATACGTAGAATATTTCTTTTATTCTTAATATTGATTACAAGTAACTAGTTATTACATTTGTAATAATTATTTAAGTTTTTATATATATTTTTTTACAGTTAAGATTTGGATACTTATTGTAAATTTCTTATAGAAAGATTCAATAATAATAATAATCTAAAAAAAAAAATTTTGCCCCTTTGGTTGTACACAATATTCATAGTAATGGGTGCCTCAAAACAAACAAAATAACAAAATATCTTAATAAGAAGTTGCAATAATAGAAAAAATTAAAGTTCACTTTAACTAGAGTTAACTTTTCTGACATAACCCTAAGTGTCATAATTACAACTTAGCAAAAAGGTGTCAGATAGTTACGTTGACGACTAAAACGTCAATTGCTTTATATTCGAACAAAGCAATTTTTATCACTAGGAATTTAACTACGAGTATATGTAAATATTTTTTTTTATTTTTTTATATAAAACTGTCTTTTTTTTGTCTTTTGATATATTTGCATTATAGAACTAGTTAATCCTTTAAAAAATATTCATTAACATTGGGAGCAATATCGAATAACCTTTCCCCATTTCCGAACTAAAATAATTTTCTTCCAAATCCTTCTGTGATATGACACGTCTTCGTAATGAAATAACTGGATCTGTTGAAGAAAGCAAAGGTCCTCATTCTCTTTAATGCGTAAAATATTGCAAGTGTTTCTTATAATCATTCAGTGCTGTTCTGTATTCCGAATCCGATTTTTTTATTCGGAATTGAAAAATTCAGCACCTCATAAATATGCATTTTAAGATTTATTTTTTAATTTTGTTTTTGCTTTATTTTGGGTAAGAAATTATTGACAGAAATAAAAAAACATTAAAGTTTTCATTTAATAAGAAGAAAAAAATTTAATTCCACATTTTTTCAAATCCGTGTGGAATACAGAACATGCACGTATATAACTGCACTCCTGGGATTTTATTGAGAGTTCTCTAATATTCAATTAAGTTAGTTAGTAAGTTAGTTTTTTTGATGATATATTTGTAATAAATGTTGAGCAGTTTTTGAAGTGTATTCTTCAAATTTTGATCCATTTTCTTTACAGTTAAGTACATTACAGACCAAATTTTGCAATTTCTGTAAAGTAAAATTAAAACGAACAACAATTACTTTGTGTTAAATATTTATTCTGCCTAATAAGCATTAAAACGGAAATATGTAAA